>BPTQ01000005.1:3044080-3188399 GCA_019973895.1 Chrysanthemum seticuspe | reverse complement strand
CGTGGGACGCTCCCTTTTGCCCATGGGTTTTGGGTCATGGGTCATGGGTTATGGATCATGGGTATCCAAGTAAATACAATGTATCTATAAGATGCAATGCATCTAGTCCATGGTTCATGGATTAAAACTATGGGTCATGGATTAAAACCATGGGTCATGGATATTATCTATATATGACATAAGCATGATGTCATGCAATGGGTTATGGGTCAAGCTCCATGGGTATGGGTCATGGACTTTGGGTTGTACCCAACTACATTCAATGTATTTGGTCAAGGGGTCAAATACTTAAGTTTCTACCCAATTGTATTACCCATTATAATGCATACTAGTTATGTATATATTTGCCCAATATGTAAACGCTAGTTGTTGTACATATGTGTCATAAAATCACTTATACTTGTTTTAGTGTTTTATGTGAAAATATAAGTGTGTTAGAAAACTATTGGCTCAAACCATTTACGTATTTTATTTGTTTCGTTAAAATGGTTTTACGTTTGTGGTTGGTGCAAAACCGTCAAGTTTAATCACGCAAGCTAGCCACTTGTGAATGACCAACCGTAAGAAACTCAAAACAGCTCAAACACCAAATGCAATTTAGATCAGAGGAATATAGTGGATTCCTGGGTCGTTAAGTCCCACGGAGGATGAATTGTTGTATAAACACTTCAGATGATAGAATGATTACTAAGGATAATGATCAGTAAGGTTTTGGATGGAAAATTACCTAAAGAAAAGATTAATAAATTACAGCGACTTAAATGCAAATTAAAAGAAATTAAAAAGTTAAAATATATTAAATAAACGCTATCACTATTTTTAAAATGATGAACGTTTAAAACCTAAAACGTACGTTTAAATAAAATTACGTAAACGTACAAAATAAAACGAGAGTTTTAAGAAATAAAATGCCTACAAATATGAAAATGACATTTTTACAATCCTAATAATAAAAGAAAATTATTAGAAAAAGAAAATTATTTTTAAAACTATTTATTTAATTATTATTAATTAAAAACTATTTATTAAGTATTTAAATTTCTCTAAAATACAAGAAAATACAAGATTATCCTAGAAAAATGAAATTATAACTTAGAAAAGTCTAAAATATGATAAAACTTATTTTAAAACTGAAAATATATTTTTTAGACTTTTTATGTATTTATTATTAATTTAAAACTATTTAAAACTAATTAAAATGCTAAAAAATACTTTTTAAACTAAGAAAATTATGGAAAAATACTTTTTATGACTTTTTATATTTATCTTAATCTAGGAAAATAGAAAACAAATTTTTTAAGCTTTTTCTAATTTATTTGTATTAAAAGCTATTTAAAAAGGATTAAAAACTAGTTTAAATAAAGAAAAATAGCAAACAGTGTAGGAAAAATCTGAAAAATTCAGGAAAATGCTAAAATATTATTCTAAGTTTATAAAAAAATATAAAAACATATGCTTATGTGGAGGAAAAAGCAACTGCTGTACAACTGCTTATTAATAAGCAATCCAAAATAAGCTATAAGCCACAAATGAGTACCAGCTGAACACAGAAGCTAAATAATGCTATATTAAGTATAACTTAACTAATTATCAGTACCCTAGATCACTAAAGGAGCTTAAATTAGTTTTGAGCTTATGAGACTAAATAAGCAAAACAGTGATCTGATGGCTACTTTAAGCTAGTGCATAAGCTAAAGGTAAAAACATAAGTTGGGACTTAAAGTAGACCTGGCTAACTACACAAGAACCAAAAACCAGCTCCTCACAAGCTTGAATGAAGCTTGTGAATAAGCTGCAATATGCCTGTGCACACTCAGTGTATGCTGAGTGTGTGCACAGGGCATATCATAGCTTATTGGAAGCTGATTTTTAGCTTATAGACATATGATAAAAGGAAAAAAAATATGAGATTGTTAAACTAGACCAGCTGATCTTTCAAATGTCCAAGTCTCATTGAATTTGATCCAGAATTGAACACATGAGACATTAACTAAGTTTTGCAAAAAGTGGTTTTTCTATATTTGACTTTTGAAAACAGAACTGAAAGGTTGACTTAAGTGAGTTTTGATCTTCAACAACTGAATGAAATTGATGTTTTATAACAAAATGAACCTAATGCAAGCTAGATTAACTAGTTTAACACCTAAATGAAAGAACTGAATGACTGAATTACACAGAATTAGAAATTAGAACTAACTTACTGTGATTTTGACTTTTGCTGAACTAGAGCCCAGGGTACTGAACTAATTGACTATATTATGCCTAAGTATGATTCTAGTAACTGAATTTAACTACTGAAATGACCTTAAGCTCAGTTTATAACCTAGATCCAAACACCTCTTTAAAATGGTTAAATAACAGTTTTAGCTAGTAACTACTATCCTACTTATGCAGAGATCAAAACAAGTAAATAACTGAAATCCCAAAGCTATAATAACATATAATTTAGCATAAACTACAAGCAGCCATGATCATATTTATATTAGCAACATGACAGTTTTGAAAAAGGTTTGGTAACAAAGCTTACTTGATTTCTAGCTCAGTTTGGGTAGCATATCAGTACTTAACCAAGATTAAAATCACCAACCAATACCCAATTCAGCATAAGAATCAACCCAATTCCATTTTTGACACCCAACTTCACCAGCAGTTGACTTTCATTGACCAAGGTATTTTGAGATTAGAATCTAAGTAGTGAGTGATACAAGTGACTAATAAGATGGATTGAGCTTATAAAAGCTTATATGGGAGCTTATATGGGCTTATAATTGCATAACAACACTGCAAACAACATTCACTTTAACATGAGATTTTCTTAATCTTGAAATTTTACATAAACTGAAAATTTGCATTAAAACTGAAATTGATAACTGCAAAAGAGTTATTGTACACTGTGAATACTTAAAACAGTACTTGAAAGCTTTAATTTACACTGGAAAGGTAAAATTAACTAATACGACACTACCTAAACTAATTTACACTACTTGCTTTTCTCTTCTGCTTCTCCTCTATATATGGATGACCCAAATGTATCTCCCCACGTTCCTTGCTCTTTCCCAAGTCTCAATTTGACCATTGATGCAGTCAAATTGATCCTACCCGTTTAAATGATTTTGGCGCCAAAGTCCAAAAGGTTGCTTGCAGCCTGATATATTTCAATTAATGCATTTAGGATTGTAGTAGAGGCTTAGGGAACAAGTATGAGAGATATTTTGGCAAGTTGGGAGAGTTTGGAAGAAAACAGAGGTTTGATGCAGCTTTGGAGGAAAAAAGTAGTGTGGGTTGCATTTAATGGAAAGGTGGGGTGACAGAGGTGGTGGAGGGAGTAGGTTGGTGAGCTGTAGTGGTGAGATGGAAAGGGTAGTAGCAGGTGGCGGGGAAAGAGTGGACACAGGTGGAAAGGTTGAAGGAGATGAACAGTGGCGCGCTGTTATTTCTTTTAAATTTTGGGTTTGGGCTAGTATTGGGCTTGGGGTATGCTGGTTTTTGGACTTGGGTTAATAATAACAAAATAGGGTCCGGTTGGTGTAGTTTATAAGTACAAGGACCATGGTTGTAATTTGTGAAAAGTTAAGGACTGAAACTGACAAGTTTCCAAGGTTATCACAATGGTCAAACCTGCCAAATATAATAAACCAAGGACCATACATGTATTTATTTTCCATTTAAAAGTTCCAAGGACCAAAACTGTCAAGTTTGAAACTTGAGGGACCAAACATGTAAATTCTCAAAAGTTTATCATAAGGACCATTCTTGTCATTTATAAATAGTACAAGGTTAAAATTTGATAATTTTGACTTTTTAAATTAACCAAGGACTATATTTGACAATTTTCAAAGTTAAAGGACTAAAGTTGTCAATTTGTGATTTTTAAACTTTGAAGGATTTATTTTGACAACTTTTGAATCTCATGGACCTTAAATGACATTTTGCTTTATTTTGATTTACCAGGGACTAATTTTGACAACTTTTGTAACTTGGGGGACTAAAACTGCCAATTATGCAAACTTGATACGTTTTTCACCAGATTTTGATGTTTTTGCATTTAAAACATATAAAACACTTGTTTGTGATATTTTTATCATTTTGAAGCATTTCTGAGTGTTTTCAGATGTTTTTGGCATTCTAAACAGTATAAAAATGATGAGTATTTAGACACTCATCAATCCCCCACACTAAGATATTGCTAGTCCCTAGCAATGATTTATGAAAAGTTAATGGATTTTATCTCTTTACCAAAAGCCATTACTTCTGGAGTAGCCAAATATTTCAGTTCAAGTAAGAACCTTGGTACAATGATAACCAAATGATTTTGAGCAAATCACCAGCTTTCAACGGTTTTGATTTGTCTTTACCAGAAGCCGTTTGCTCTGGACTAGCCAACTCTTAGATAAATTATCAATATTATCTTTGGTGAGCCGATTACCAATTATGGATTTCCAACTGCCTTTACCACAAGCCATAAACTTGCGGGCTAGCCAACTTTTCACTAGTTTAAAGATATGGTGAGCTGAACACCATACAATTTTGGGCAAATTGCAAGCCGTAAACGGATTTGAGATATCTTTACCAAGAGCCGTTTGCTCCTGGATTAGCCAATCCTTATGTGGTTTAGACATGGTGGACTGATTACCATTTGTTGTGTTTAGTACATAGTACTTCCACTAAATAAAAAATTTTTAAATTTGGCCATTTTGGGGGAAAAAGGGACTAAAAGGGTACATTTATGATCAAATTCGCCAGAATTTCCCCCCCCACACTTAGAAATGAATATTATCCTCAATATTCAAAGTACCGGCTGTTATGCCGAAACTTAGAACGTAAAAAGATAACATTATTAGCCAAGTGTGGAAACACAACAATTATTCTCTTTTTTAATATTTACAATTTTCATTCATTTTTTAGATCGCTATACAACATGTGGGGCATCTCCCCCACACTAGGGTGGTACACACGGGTGAAAACCCATGTTTAACTACTGTTTTTGATTACCGAGTCGCTAGCTTGACTCGACCCCGAATTAATTTGTTCATGGGGAAGCAAGTGGAAGAGACAATCTCCATCGGACTTTCATTCAAGATGTTTGTATAAACATTGAAATACGTGAAAGTTCCACACCGATGAGATATAGATAGAACCGGCTCAAAAATGATAAATGAAAATGCCGGGATCAAAAATAGTGTCTTCATTCCCGAAGGAGTGAAGAACAGGAGAAGCCACGGGATAGGTGAAGAAGAGAAAGAAAGTCATGATAATAATCTTGACTAACTCATCATTATCAGAAGGGGAATTCATGATAGCATGAATTTCATCTTTTAAGCTCAATTGGTCTAGACATATCCCGAGTGTGTCTAGATCAAAGTAGAAGTTATCATACTCCGGTGGAGATATGATATGAGTGAGTTCACAGGAGAACTCCTCAAAGGAAAATGATTCATATTCAGGATTGATTTGACTGAGTTCACTGGGGAACTCCTCAAAAGTGAATGATTCATAATTGGGGAGAGAATTATGAGAATGAGAAGTGGTAATACTACTAATCTTCTCTCCCATATGATCAAAATGGAACGTTTGCAATTCGGGAATAGAATCATTGAACAAAAGTTTACTATCCTCAAAGGGGATAGGATATGAAGTAGGCTTTTCATTAAAAGCCTCGATTCTAGAAATGAGAAGATTAACATTCAATAATGTAAGACGAAGAGCTTCGTCTTGGATTATTTCTTCTTCATTCTCTTCTCCTAAGCTGACAAGCTCAGAAGGTAATTCCCCTACATAACTTATGTCTCCACAAGATAAAGAATAGTCCTCATCAGAATCAGAGAACATCTCAACATGATTACTTTGGAAGACAAGAGGGGTAGAGATATCACACAAATGCTCGAGTATTCCCTGTGACTCTCTTGGGATTGGGACAAGGTCCTCAACACTAGACTTTATGAATTCGTCCGATTCCTTTTCAGGAACAGTGTCAAGAAGCTCATCCCCCATGTTCAGAGAGTGAGTGTGAACCTCGGGTGTGATAGCAGTTGTTTGAGAATGAATCTCAACTGCTGGGATATCCACTGATGAACTTGATGAATCTTTATAAAACTGTAGGATACCAAGTGCATCCTCATCATCACTGTCATCAGGAATAAAACGAAATTGAGAGCTAGATCTGGCTGCTTTTTCTTTTGCAATTAATTCCCTAATAGACTTTTCAAAAGTAATTTGGGAATTTATTTTAGCAACCTGCTCTTCAGCTAGCAATTCTTCCATAGATTTCTCATGTGAATTTTGAATGACGGGACATTGTGAGAGTGGAGATTTGTCAAAACCGGAAGGTTGACATTGATAATCATCATGAGGACCCCCACAATATACACAAGAAAAACTGGGAACATTATGAAATGCTGTCTTACTCAACTCCTCAGTTCTTTTCACTGACTCCAGAAGCTCTAGATAAGTGTCTTGTTGGGTTTGCTGAGGAGTTTGAGTCATTTGGCACTGAGGAGGTTGGTTGTGATCTGGATAGTCATAATTGTTACAAGGAAATGGATTCCCTGTTTGACAATCAGAGCTGAAATGGGAACCTCCACAGTTCTCACAACAGTAAAACTGTTGAGCCTGGATTGGTGAATCATATGGATATTGGTCATAACCAAAGTTCTGAGCATCACCGGAAAACTGTTCATAGACAATCGTGTCTCCGGGTTGACATTCAAATCCTTGGTGAGGACCTCCACAAAATTCACAGCAGTATTGTTGATTATATGAAGATAAGTCGGGCTGTGGTGGGTAATTGGAAAAATTTGAGGGGTCGTTAAATGAGTTCGGATTAGGATCATAATCAAATGAATTCCTCGAACCACAAAACAAACAACTCCCGTTACGAATATCATTACCACACTGTACACACGTACACCAGCTACATGGTGAACCAAAAAGAGGCTCACCACAACCGACACAAGGAATAAACGATTCTATTTGAGAGTTATGAGAAGGAATCAGTTCATTCAAAGAATCAACAAAACCAACATGGTGATCTGAATGACTATTTAGACTCAAAGAACATTTTGAAAAATCCGGAGGTGGGACAAGTGGTGTGCTCTGAGAGCTAGCAATTTCCACCACTTCCGTTATGGACTCCGGTTCTAGTTTTTGAGAAACGTAAAGTTTAGGCAAGTCATTCTTGCTAGTCACCGGTCTAAATTCTGCATGTTTGCTTTTAACCGTAAATCGTGAAAGTGTAGGATCAATTTTAGACGGCTTATGAGCAATTGAGGGGTTAGGTCTTTGGATAACCGTAGGTTGGACGTATTTAGCACCTCCATTATCAGAGAGAAGTACCTGGTCCTTTGTCACCCAGGTTTCTCGTTCCATTTCCCTACGCAGAATTAATGGATCATTACGAACAACACGAATTCTTGACATTTGTGATAAAATAGGAAGTTTTTCAACATCGTTCCAGATTTCGTCGTAGTCGAGAGATTCCATAAGAATAGAAGAAGTTAGAATCAAATGTATAGAGGGTAAAGGAATAAAGAATCAAAAAGGGTAAGAGGGTAAAGATGAATATTTTTGGGATTTTTGAATAAATATTTTGTAAAAACAAAGAATGAAACTATTTTTGGTGTTATTAACACTTTAGGAAAAGTATTAATGAACTTTATGATTTTGAAAAACTTTACAGAAAACTGTTTACAAACGATGGTATATGTGCAAGTACGGGTCTGAAAAATGTTTAAAACACGCTTACAGCCTCCCCGGCAGCGGCGCCAAAATTTGGTTGGTGCAAAACCGTCAAATTTAATCACGCAAGCTAGCCACTTGTGAATGACCAACCGTAAGAAACTCAAAACAGCTCAAACACCAAATGCAATTTAGATCAGAGGAATATAGTGGATTCCTGGGTCGTTAAGTCCCACGGAGGATGAATTGTTGTATAAACACTTCAGATGATAGAATGATCACTAAGAATAATGATCAGTAAGGTTTTGGATGGAAAATTACCTAAAGAAAAGATTAATAAATTACAGCGACTTAAATGCAAATTAAAAGAAATTAAAAAGTTAAAATATATTAAATAAACGCTATCACTATTTTTAAAATGATGAACGTTTAAAACCTAAAACGTACGTTTAAATAAAATTACGTAAACGTACAAAATAAAACGCGAGTTTTAAGAAATAAAATGCCTACAAATATGAAAATGACATTTTTACAATCCTAATAATAAAAGAAATTATTAGAAAAAGAAAATTATTTTTAAAACTATTTATTTAATTATTATTAATTAAAAACTATTTATTAAGTATTTAAAATTCACTAAAATACAAGAAAATACAAGATTATCCTAGAAAAATGAAATTATAACTTAGAAAAGTCTAAAATATGATAAAACTTATTTTAAAACTGAAAATATATTTTTTAGACTTTTTATGTATTTATTATTAATTTAAAACTATTTAAAACTAATTAAAATGCTAAAAAATACTTTTTAAACTAAGAAAATTATGGAAAAATACTTTTTATGACTTTTTATATTTATCTTAATCTAGGAAAATAGAAAACATAATTTTTTAAGCTTTTTCTAATTTATTTGTATTAAAAGCTATTTAAAAAGGATTAAAAACTAGTTTAAATAAAGAAAAATAGCAAACAGTGTAGGAAAAATCTGAAAAATTCAGGAAAATGCTAAAATATTATTCTAAGTTTATAAAAAAATATAAAAACATATGCTTATGTGGAGGAAAAAGCAACTGCTGTACAACTGCTTATTAATAAGCAATCCAAAATAAGCTATAAGCCACAAATGAGTACCAGCTGAACACAGAAGCTAAATAATGCTATATTAAGTATAACTTAACTAATTATCAGTACCCTAGATCACTAAAGGAGCTTAAATTAGTTTTGAGCTTATGAGACTAAATAAGCAAAACAGTGATCTGATGGCTACTTTAAGCTAGTGCATAAGCTAAACAAATAAGCTAAAGGTAAAAGCATAAGTTGGGACTTAAAGTAGACCTGGCTAACTACACAAGAACCAAAAACCAGCTCCTCACAAGCTTGAATGAAGCTTGTGAATAAGCTGCAATATGCCTGTGCACACTCAGTGTATGCTGAGTGTGTGCACAGGGCATATCATAGCTTATTGGAAGCTGATTTTTAGCTTATAGACATATGATAAAAGGAAAAAAAATATGAGATTGTTAAACTAGACCAGCTGATCTTTCAAATGTCCAAGTCTCATTGAATTTGATCCAGAATTGAACACATGAGACATTAACTAAGTTTTGCAAAAAGTGGTTTTTCTATATTTGACTTTTTAAAACAGAACTGAAAGGTTGACTTAAGTGAGTTTTGATCTTCAACAACGGAATGAAATTGATGTTTTATAACAAAATGAACCTAATGCAAGCTAGATTAACTAGTTTAACACCTAAATGAAAGAACTGAATGACTGAATTACACAGAATTAGAAATTAGAACTAACTTACTGTGATTTTGACTTTTGATGAACTAGAGCCCAGGGTACTGAACTAATTGACTATATTATGCCTAAGTATGATTCTAGTAACTGAATTTAACTACTGAAATGACCTTAAGCTCAGTTTATAACCTAGATCCAAACACCTCTTTAAAATGGTTAAATAACAGTTTTAGCTATTAACTACTATCCTACTTATGCAGAGATCAAAACAAGTAAATAACTGAAATCCCAAAGCTATAATAACATATAATTTAGCATAAACTACAAGCAGCCATGATCATATTTATATTAGCAACATGACAGTTTTGAAAAAGGTTTGGTAACA
This sequence comes from Chrysanthemum seticuspe, assembly GCA_019973895.1. NCBI lineage: Eukaryota > Viridiplantae > Streptophyta > Magnoliopsida > Asterales > Asteraceae > Chrysanthemum > Chrysanthemum seticuspe. The sequence goes on along the minus strand of BPTQ01000005.1, from coordinate 3,178,599 downwards.
AAGCTTACTTGATTTCTAGCTCAGTTTGGGTAGCATATCAGTACTTAACCAAGATTAAAATCACCAACCAATACCCAATTCAGCATAAGAATCAACCCAATTCCATTTTTGACACCCAACTTCACCAGCAGTTGACTTTCATTGACCAAGGTATTTTGAGATTAGAATCTAAGTAGTGAGTGATACAAGTGACTAATAAGATGGATTGAGCTTATAAAAGCTTATATGGGAGCTTATATGGGCTTATAATTGCATAACAACACTGCAAACAACATTCACTTTAACATGAGATTTTCTTAATCTTGAAATTTTACATAAACTGAAAATTTGCATTAAAACTGAAATTGATAACTGCAAAAGAGTTATTGTACACTGTGAATACTTAAAACAGTACTTGAAAGCTTTAATTTACACTGGAAAGGTAAAATTAACTAATACGACACTACCTAAACTAATTTACACTACTTGCTTTTCTCTTCTGCTTCTCCTCTATATATGGATGACCCAAATGTATCTCCCCACGTTCCTTGCTCTTTCCCAAGTCTCAATTTGACCATTGATGCAGTCAAATTGATCCTACCCGTTTAAATGATTTTGGCGCCAAAGTCCAAAAGGTTGCTTGCAGCCTGATATATTTCAATTAATGCATTTAGGATTGTAGTAGAGGCTTAGGGAACAAGTATGAGAGATATTTTGGCAAGTTGGGAGAGTTTGGAAGAAAACAGAGGTTTGATGCAGCTTTGGAGGAAAAAAGTAGTGTGGGTTGCATTTAATGGAAAGGTGGGGTGACAGAGGTGGTGGAGGGAGTAGGTTGGTGAGCTGTAGTGGTGAGATGGAAAGGGTAGTAGCAGGTGGCGGGGAAAGAGTGGACACAGGTGGAAAGGTTGAAGGAGATGAACAGTGGCGCGCTGTTATTTCTTTTAAATTTTGGGTTTGGGCTAGTATTGGGCTTGGGGTATGCTGGTTTTTGGACTTGGGTTAATAATAACAAAATAGGGTCCGGTTGGTGTAGTTTATAAGTACAAGGACCATGGTTGTAATTTGTGAAAAGTTAAGGACTGAAACTGACAAGTTTCCAAGGTTATCACAATGGTCAAACCTGCCAAATATAATAAACCAAGGACCATACATGTATTTATTTTCCATTTAAAAGTTCCAAGGACCAAAACTGTCAAGTTTGAAACTTGAGGGACCAAACATGTAAATTCTCAAAAGTTTATCATAAGGACCATTCTTGTCATTTATAAATAGTACAAGGTTAAAATTTGATAATTTTGACTTTTTAAATTAACCAAGGACTATATTTGACAATTTTCAAAGTTAAAGGACTAAAGTTGTCAATTTGTGATTTTTAAACTTTGAAGGATTTATTTTGATAACTTTTGAATCTCATGGACCTTAAATGACATTTTGCTTTATTTTGGTTTACCAGGGACTAATTTTGACAACTTTTGTAACTTGGGGGACTAAAACTGCCAATTATGCAAACTTGATACGTTTTTCACCAGATTTTGATGTTTTTGCATTTAAAACATATAAAACACTTGTTTGTGATATTTTTATCATTTTGAAGCATTTCTGAGTGTTTTCAGATGTTTTTGGCATTCTAAACAGTATAAAAATGATGAGTATTTAGACACTCATCAGTTTGCTATCGACAAAACATTAGAAGATCGTAAAATATAAATAAACGTTTTTACGGCTTATTTGTATTAACAAATGGCAAAGTCAAGATCGAAGTCACTCAAGCTGCTCAAACAGAACCTGACGGCGTCCCAATCAAAGGGCGACGCCGTCACTCTATGAAGATTTGATCAAAACATGCACCAGACGGCTCAGTAAATATTCTGGACGCAAAGCCTGACGGCCTCATGTTCAAAAGAAGAAGGGCGTGGCATACAACTTTCTACTCAGACGGCCCAGATCTAGAATCAAGACGACGTCCCATATGAGGACTGACGGCGTCACAACTCTAAGGTGATGTTGTCCCATCGATGACTTGGCCAGAAAGAAACCCTAATAACGGCGAGCTGACGGCGTCCTATCCAAAAGGTGACGCTGTCGCAAGTGTAAATCTATATATATAATTCTATTTTTCTGCATTTAAGAGGTAAACTTTTGGTAAAACCCTAATTCATTTTTAGTCCGATTTGGACAGTATCTTAGGGTCCCGAACTCTATTTTACACATCGAGATAAGTTCTTTAATCCAAAGTATCATTATGTCTTTAATTGATTGTATGTATGCTTGCTTGTTTACCAAGTCTAGCTAAATTTCTTGTGTGTTTGCTTAGATCTATGAAACCTAGTTATTGATTATTGTTAGGTTGTTTCTTATCTTAATTGTAAATTGGCTTAGGAGTGCAACTAGACATCATTCGTTGTATTTAATGCTTAAGTATGCTTATTGAAAGTGAGGCTTATGAATGAAATAGCTTAAGAGCTTGCGGATTTCGTATGTTAAACCCGAGAGATAACCTCAAAGAATTAGGGAACTCGCATACCCTACGACCTTAGGAATACAACGCGTTAAGATAAGGTGTGACAATTCAACTGGCCAATAAAAGATAGCTAGGGAGTAATAGTATCTAGGTAAACACATTATTAATTATCATACGAGCACACATCAATTCGACATAAACTACCCGTAGTCATTAGATAATTAGACAATTAGATAAGTAGAAGTACCACCCCCAAACCAATTGCCTCGAGATTTTACCTTAGCTTTCTAAAAACCCATAAAAAAAGATAAAAAAAGAATCATCCTCAACCCCACCTTCTCGTTATAAATTTCTTACTAGCATTCCTATTCCTCTAAAGAACGATATCAATCCTCGAGGCTTACCCAATATTACACTACAACGATTAGGTTCACTGCCTAGGTGGTTGAAAAACTTGCTCGAAGAAAAGGAAGTTCCCTTTGACCCCGAACGCACTTTGTACGCGCATCACCCACAATGATTTCTTGTTGCTAGCTATATTCCATAAGTGTTTCACCATCAAAACTGCATTTCGTTCACCCAAGTCTTTAATCACCAAACCACCTTCTTTTTTAGGCTTGCAAACTTTACTAACACATTATTCTTAAGTTAAAAATCCACAAATATGTAAACAGTGATACGAAAAAACTCATAAATTGGGAGTTTATGATCAAACCAGCAACAACAAAGATGAACCTTTCATTCATGTGATAACAATTCACTCATGCAATGTTGGAGCTACGGGTTTGAGGGATAATGATTATCCTAAATTTGATACTAATTTTCGTCCCGTGGTTGTCGAACCTGTATTTGCAGGTGTTAACATCTCTATTCCTCGCAAAGTGGTTGAAAAGGTTAGTTCACGATTGGAACACACTTTATATGGATATTTTATTGGAAAGAGGATGGCATTTCCAGTTGTTGAATATTATGCTAGGAATAACTGGGCGAAACATGGCCTGAAAAGGATTATGATGAATTTCAAAGGATTCTTTTTCTTTAAATTTGATGCACAGGTTGGTTTAGAAGCTGTTTTGGAAGGTGGTCCTTGGATGATACGCAAATCTCCATTAATTCTTAAGAAATGGTCTACAGTTACTAGTTTGCATAAGGAAGAATTGACTCGCATTCCGGTATGGGTTAAATTGCATGATGTTCCTATTCAAGTTTTTGAAGAGGATGGTATTAGTTTGATTGCTACATTCATTGGTAAACCTGTTATGCTTGATTCTTACACGAGCTCTATGTGTAAAGATTCATGGGGTAGAAGTAGTTTTGCTAGGTGCTTTATTGAGGTCAATTCTGAGGCTGATCTCGTGGAGGTTGTTGCTGTTGGTTTTCCTTCACTCTCTCGGGAGGGTTTTGCTAAAGCTACTATCCGTGTTGAATATGAATGGAGACCTCCCAGGTGTAATATATGCAAGATATTTGGTCACATTTATGATCAATGTCCTAAACATGTGGTGAGTCTTCCTATTGTTTCTACTCCACATGTTGTTACTCCTATTGTAGTGCTGACAAATGAGGGTTTCCAAACAGTGGTTAAGAAAAAAAGGAAGGGTAAAGCCAATTCTACTAACGGAAGTCAGTTTGTTGGTCCCTCGGTTAAACAGAATGTCAGATATGTTCCTAAGGTGGTAACTAGTGAACCTAAGAAGGGAGCTACTCCTATGGGAAATGCATCTAACTTGTCGTCTATGTTGAAGTCTACTGGCACTACCTCTAAGGAAGGTAAAATTACTACATCTAATTCGTATTCTGCATTGGTGAATGATGATGAGGAAGATGAAGAACATGTTGAAAATGTGTATGATGAATCGGCTAACTTATTTACAAATTCAAATACAGGTGAAAGTTCATCTTTCACCTGTAGCTACTGGTTAGCTTGTTTCAGTTGATATTTTGTTCTAGGTGCATCTTTTGTTTCTAGAGTTGTAAGTGCTTATAGCATGTTATAAGCACTAGTCTTAGGTGTTTTTCAAGCTGCTTTGCTTGAGGTAACTATGCTATTTCAGCTATATTCTATTTGTACTTAACTTTTTTCGGTTTTAATATACTTTATCGGGGTAACCCTTTACCCAAAAAAACAATTCACTCATGCAACTTTTTTCATAATCTATGATACAAATATTATACCAATTGACAAAATATGTAAAAGAAAAATGGTACGTGACCTTTACTATAAAATTTTACTCATGCAACGTTTTTATAATCTACGATGATGAATACATATTTCTTAAACATGTGGGCTAAAAATATTTTACTTCTCTAATGGGCAAGCCTGTTAATACTATTAAAACTAAGTCGGTCAAATAGTAACCGCATAATTAATTAACACTATAAAAACAAAACGCAACAAGACATCTTTCAATCTTCATTCGTGTTTTCTGTTTTTTACGATAACCCTAAAAAGTTATCGTCCACATTATTGCAAATCGAAGATGACTTCAGAATCGAAAGAAGATAAAGAACTCGAATATTACTCTTTAATATCGAAGGTATGTGTCGAACTCGAATCTCACGGTTATCCTTTTAAAAAAGTTTTAGCAGAATTTATAGTTTCTTTAGCCAGAGAATGTGATAATATAGAAGATTTCAAGCTTAAGTTGAAACAACACAATGATAATGATATGCATGCTGACTTAGTACGTACATTGTTTAACATAATTCATGCAATATTGCCGCCAAAACGTATGTTGAAATCTGAGAAAACTAGTTGTAGTATAAATGCTAATGAAAGTCAGCCGAGTTGCTCGACGGGACATGATCACACGGAAGGTAGGACAAATCCTTTAAGTGATGCTCGGTCTATACTCCAAGAACAGAGGCAGAACTTACCTATCTACAAATTTAAGAAGGAATTGGTTCAGGCGGTTCACGATTACCAGGTTTTACTTGTCGTTGGTGAGAAGGGGTCAGGCAAAACAACACAACTGACACAATATCTAGCGGAAGCAGGTTACACCACCAGGGGAGTAATAGCATGTACACAGCCTCATAGAGTGCTGTAGAGTCTGTGGCTAAGAGGGTTGCGGAAGAGTTTGGTTGTCATTTAGGTGAAGAAGTTGGATACACCATTCGTTTTGAGGATTGTACTAGACCGGGGACTGTGATCAGGTACATGACAGATGGTATGCTTTTGAGGGAAATCCTGAAAGATGAGGATCTATCTCAGTACTCGGTAATCATGCTTGACGAGGCTCATGAGAGATCAGTTAATACGGATGTTCTCTTTGGATTATTGAAACAGCTTATCAAAAGAAGGAGTGATCTTCGTTTGATTGTCACGTCTGACATGTTGGATGTAAAAAGGTTTTCTGATTATTTTTTTAGTTGCCCAATTTTCAGCATTCCCGGGAGGACTTTTCCTGTGGAAATATACTATACCAAACAGCCCGAAAGTGATTATCTTGAGGCTGCACTTATTACCGTGATGCAGATTCATTTAACTGAGCCTGAAGGTGACATACTTGTCTTTTTGACCGGTCAAGAGGAAATTGATTATGCTTGCCAGTTGTATGAGAGGATGCAAAAGCTAGGTAAAAACGTACCTCAACTTATTGTATTACCGGTTTATAGTGCACTTCGTAGCGAGATGCAATCCGAAATCTCCAAACCTACTCCCGGTAAGAGAAAAGTTGTGGTGGCAAGTAATATTGCTGAAGCTTCTTTGACTATTGATGGGATATTTTATGTCATTGATCCTGGTTTTGGTAAACAAAATGTGTATAACCCAAAGCTTGGGCTTGAATCACTTGTCGTCACTCGAATATCCCAAGCATCCGCCAAACAAAGAGCGGGTCGGGCTGGACGGACTGGACCAGGGGAAATGCTACCGGCTTTACTCAGATTTTGCATATAATTACGAGATGTACCCTACTTCGACTCCAGAAATTCAGAGGATTAATCTTGGCGTGACTACTCTGACTTTGAAAACTATGGGGATAAACGACCTTTTTGCTTTCGATTTCATGGACCCACCGTCCCCACAAGCTCTTAAATCTGCTATGCAACAACTGCACAGCCTCGGAGCATTGGATGAGGAAGGTCTTCTCACCAAATTGGGTTGGAATATGGCAGAGTTTCCGCTGGAACCTCCTTTATCGAAGATGCTCCTTGCAAGCGTAGATTTGGGTTGTAGTGACGAGATTTTAACTATTAGTGCTATGCTTCTGACTAGAAACATTTTTTATCAACCTAGTGAAAGACAAGCCAAAGCTGATGGAAAGAAGGTTAAGTTTTTCGATCCCGAGGGTGATCAACTCACTTTGCTTGCTGTTTATAAGGCTTGGGAAGCAAACAATTTTTCTTTGCACTGGTGCTACAAGAATTTTGTGCAGGTGAGGTCTCTAAGGAGAGCCCGAGATGTACGAAAGCAACTTCTGTATATAATGGACAGGTATGTTCTCTTTGCTTCGTCTTTGTTACTGTTGATGAATAAATTTAGTTTCACCATTTGTGTATGCTAAGTAATTTCTACTGTTACGTGCTATATTGACATGACTGCAAATTAAAAGTTTATGTTAAAATATGGTCACAAGGTGTGACAGTTATCATGTTAAGTATATAGCATTGTAAACTCGTTAAGTATATAGCATTTACAGTATTTGATTTGTTATAATATTGTGCTGAAAATGAATATTTATTTGGTTTGTAACAATTATCATGTTAAGAATATAGCATTGTAAAATCGTTCCAAGTGCAGATGATAACGTTTAGTATCCCAATTAGGCATGTTCAATTTCCGCATTTTTATTGATATTGACATTTAGTATATAGAATCTCTGTTTCAACCTTAATAAATCTTGGTAATGACCAATTATGCGAATGGCGTGCTTACTTTTTGATGATAGTTATCGATCTTTTCAGTTAGGAACGCGAAATATAAGAGACTGCATATTGTGTGGCATTAATGATCACATAAATCACGAGTTACTCCTGTTGATTATTACTTATATATATTCTTACGTAGGTGTCCTAACTACAAGAAAAAGTGCCTTTAGTGACCAATTATTTTGTGACCACTCATGCTTTGGTCTCTATTATCATAGTTTAGTCACCAATATAATTGTCGTCACTGCATTTTCGTCATTGCCACATAATTAGTGACCGTTACAAATTGCAGTCACTAATTTGCCACAATGACAAGTATTAGTGACGACAAATAATGGTCACATAGTCCCTAAAACCGTAAATCTAACATTTTTCAGCGAAACAACAAGTTACCAAAAGTGGTGGTCACTGTCGAAAAAGGTAATTTAAGTTTAAAGACAAAAAGTAGTTGTCACTGGTTTCTAAGTTAGAGACCAATGTCGGTGGTTACTGATTTATAAAATATTGAGACAAAAATCAATGGTCACACAAACTTTAACCCCTAAACTTTAACCCTAACCCCTAAATTTTAAAGACCAAATATCAGTGGTCACTAGGTTTTCAAATTAGAGACTAAAGTTGGTGGTCACTGATTTATAAAATATTGAGACAAAAAACGGTGGTCACACCAACCCTAACCCCTAAATTTTAAAGACCAAATATTAGTGGTCACTAGGTTTTCAAATTAGAGACCAAAGTTGGTGGTCACTGATTTATAAAATATTGAGATGAAAAACAGTGGTCACATAAACCCTAACCCCTAAACTTTAACCCTAACCCCTAAATTTTTGATGACTAAATATCAGTGGTCACTAGGTTTTCAAATTAGAGACCAAGGTTGGTGGTAACTGATTCATAAAATATTGGGACGGAAACGGTGGTCACATAAACCATTAACCCTAAACTTTAACCCTAACCCCTAAATTTTAAAGACCAAATATTAGTGGTCACTAGGTTTTCAAATTAGAGACCAAGGTTGGTAGTCACTGATTTATAAAATATTGAGACGAAAATCAGTGGTCAGTATCTTTAAATATCCGCAAGATGAATAATTAAAATGAAATATTACCAAAATTTCAAAAAAAAAATGTACATTTAAACTTGTTCAATTTAAAAGCCAACTGAAAAACGATAATGCATCAATATGATATAAATACACTGACAATTTAAGACATACTGATTATGAGTTGAGATCAATATAGAACTCATATTTGTCATAGAACAACTGAACCAATCATAACCCTCCATTTTTTATTTAAATTAATACAAAATCATTTTCCACCTTTTTTTTTAAAACAACATATCTTACAAACGTTAAATCTTCAAAATATAAAAATACACCATCGTGACGAAAATTAAATTATCTTTCTATAGATATGCACTTTTATATATTTTCGACAAACATTTTTTTTCAAAAATTCCGTCCGAAAAATCATATATGATTTTTACGAATCATATATGATTTAAAAAAATCATGTATGATTCGATTTTTACGAATTATATATGATTTTTACAATCATATATGATTCTCAAAAATCATATGTGATTCGTAAAAATCGAATCATATATGATTTTCACAAATCATATATGATTTTTGTTGACCGAAATTTTGAAAAAAAAATTGTTAAAAATATATAGTAGTGCATATCTATAGAAAGATAATTTAATTCTCGTCGCGATGGTATAATTTTTATCGTTTAACGATTAACGGTTTGCAAGATATTTAATTTTTTAAAAAGGGGTGAAAGTTTATCATAATAAAAAAATGAATGGCTATTATTGGTTAATTGGATCTATGGTAAATTTTGGATCTATATTGAACTTTTGCCTACTGATTATTCGTAAAATTTTGTTATTTTGTATACTTTTTTCTTTTATCTAAATAACTTTGATAAAATTAAAACTAAAATTAAGTTAATAAGTAAAAATATTTACATTTAATATAAATAAGTTAATAAGTAAAAATATTTTATAACTCTTACCTGTATTCCTGGACTCATATGATTTGACTTAATAAGTAAAATTTCCTCACTTAAATAAAAAACCCATCACATTCAGTCATTCACCACCCATCTCTCCCATGTCTCTCACTACGCCCCCATCTCTCTCATCGTCTCCCACAACCGCGCTCACCACCACGCCCGCCGTCGCTCACCACCACATTCAGTCATACTCTTACCGATTTGAGGTATTGTGTTTGTTTAACTCAACTCTTTATCGATTTGAGGTATTGTGTATTAGTTTGTTCAAATTCAACTTAACCGTTAACAATCAATAAGTTAGTTGTGTGTGATTTTGCTCTCAGGTATAATTTTCAACTAAATTCAATTAGGTGTTAGTTATGGTTATTTGTGAAGCTTGTGTTCAGGTTGTGCACGAAAGGTGTTTGATGAAATGTCCATTAGAGAATGATACTTGCGTAATATTTATCCTTAGATTGCGTAATATTTGTCGTTTAGAATGAAGTAATAAGTTTTGGTCATTAGTATGATAATCAACTCCGAAAACATTTTTAGTCATTGGATAAAACAGTTTTAGGTTTAGTTTTGCCGGTCAGTTGCAGAAATGGGAAGTTTTGCTGTTATGTTTTCGCATCTACTGGCTAGTTTATCACTTACTGTTTGAATCGACAGATATTGGTTTTTAAATTGCCCTTATGTATTCCGGAGCAAAAAGGCATTTTGTGTGCTGTTCTTTGAGTAACCATTAACATGTCTATACATATCTGCCAATGCATTAGTATTAAGTTTGCATATAGGTAAGTCTAGCTTAATTGAGATAAGAATGTTATGATATTGGATAATGAACTAAGCCTATCGTTACAGATGTCCTAATGCTCTTTAAGCACTCATCTGCTCCATGTAGGCTTGACATATTATTCAAGCTTTTGTGATGGCTTTTAGGATAATGTAGTATGTTTACCTCTGTTGTTTTTGTAGTTCATAGGAAGACTTTCATGTAGCTTTTTTTTGTCTGTTTTGACTGTTTAAGTGAACTAGAATCAGACTAGTCAAGTATCTTTTCTAACATATAGTTTGATACTGTTACACGTCTGGGAAATTAACCAAGTCTATCGTTACAGATGTTCTCATGCTCTTCAAGCACTCATCTGCTCCATGTAGGCTTGACATGTATATCAACTTTTTGTAATGCATGTAAACCCTGTTATGCTTGGCATTTATGATAAATGTCATTGCAGTACTAATTTCTAGTTACGTATTTGTTACCTGAAACTATGGTTCACCAGTTTGAAATATATGCAACTACTGCTGTTCACTTTCATTAATTAGGCTAGTTTCTTTAATGTCATGGGTTGATTCTGTTGTTGATTTGCAATTAGAATTGTCTTTGCAAGCAGTTTGAATGGAAGACTTAACTCCATGGTGATGACATTTACCTTTTTTAACGGTTTCATTGTTTTAAGTTGAACTATTACCATACTAGTCAAGTATCTTTTCTAACACATGATTTGATACTGTTACACGTTTGGGAAATAAACTAAGCCTTTTATCGTTACAGATGTTCTCATGCTCGTTAAGCACTCATCTGCTCCATGTAGGTTTTACATATAGTTCAGACATGTAATCTTTCTTGTTATTAAGGGTCATTACTATTACAGTGCTGTTGGTTGTGTCATTAGTTTTTGGTTATTCTGTTTAATGGGAAGAGTATTTGAACCAGCTCATTAAAAAAATAGACCTTGAGCATTGATAAATCTTGCTATCTAGAATCAATATAGGATTTACTTTAGCTCATTAATTTCGATGTCAGATTATTTTCTTCGTTTTGTTTACTATTCAGCACTCAAATTGTTCTCTTCGCTTTTTGTAGGAGGGTTATACATATTGTTGGGCCTAAATATGCTGTAAAATATCATACCGCTGCAGAAAATGCTCTGAGTCACTGCTACCGTTCTTGTCTGGAACTTCTCATTGAAAACGGACTCCAGAGGTTCTTCCGTACCCATAGACTGCGTCCAATAATTCATTTTTCCCTTTTCATATGGCGGTTGTATGTGTGGAAACACTTGAGCTGATTATCCCTCAAATTTTTGAATTCAGCATTGCTATGGGGTGTATATACACAGAGGCAAAAAACTATCCACGGGAACCTGCTGCTCATGTAGCAATAAGTAAGTAAACATTGTGATTCTCTGTTTCTTATATGAACATTATATTATATAAATTCCAATTGTGTCCCTAAAATAGCAAACTTCAAAAGATGTGAGGCTCAATTTCCTTTATCACTTTGGATTATAGGTAGCATATCAATCACATACATATAAAGAAACAGTTAAATGCATTAGGTTCCAACATCTGTTGGCAGAAGATAGATGGCTTTGTGTGCTAAAATGAATCTGCAACGGAATGGAACTGAAAAGCTTACCTGAATTCATATATTAATATTCTAGACTTCAAATTGGTGGTGTCAAAGACCCAAAATCTGAAGCAGTGCATATCAATGTGTTGTAGAAAATACATGATCAGCTGATTTGGCTTGTTTAGTTTTCTGCAGATGTATACATACTTCATACATCGATATGTGTATGTGGATGTGTAAAGAAGTTGTATCTTCTATTTCCTTAATTCTCTTTTTGCATGTATATGCTGGTATTTTGCTCCCTAGCTCATATATGCTAATGCTATTTCTGTCAGGAACCATTCGCCGGTTTCTTGAGAAACAGAAAGATAGAATCACAGTTGTGGTCTTCTGCACAATTACAGCAAATGATACTGAAATATATAAGAGGTAAGCTGGTGATTGTATCTGTTAATCTGTAATGCCAATCAAGCAAGGCATGTTTCCCCTACTTAATACTGTGACTTCTGATTTGGTAAAAGTGAACTTTCTGTTTGACTTGGCACTTCTGCTGTATGTCCTTTACAATTGTAGATTACTTCCACTCTACTTTCCTGTTGATCCCAGTTGAGCAAACGATCTAATATAGAAACTGACTTGTAACAAAATCTTATTAAGTATTACGCGGAATTTAATACTTAATCTTAAGAAGAAGAACAGTAAACACTCAACACCTCAATATTATTTATTAATACGAATACTCTTACAGTATTAGGGTTTTGCAACCTTGAAGTGTATCGACCTTAGATATAAAACATATGTATATCTAACCTAACCTAGGATCTCTTTTTATAGGCTAAGGAGTCTTATACATTATACAATACGTAACCTACAAGATAAATATCTTTTCCATATTTATCTAATACAATAAACTAAACTGACTATACAAGACTAGCAGCAGTTACATATCATCATCCGTGGTTATACTCTTCTACTAGTCGCGGTTTGTCTTCATCCGTGCTTACATGCCTCTGTCCGTGGTTACATCCAATCTGACCATGGTTCCAGTACTTAGAGTAATTCTTGATCCAAGGAACCTAAAACCCAACAATCCTCCCCTAAACTTGATACATTCCAACAGAATTCTCAAGTTTCTTTTAAGCTCAAAACATCTGAAATGGAGGATGTAGCCAAACACTTACTATTTTTAAGAATGTTCTCATACTTCAGCAACAAATTGTAAGCTTGACCAACATAGGGTACTAACATCTTGATACAACCAGGCTTCAACATCTGAGCAATAACTGCTGGATACTTATCCAGTTGAGGATAATCACCTTCTACAAGCATATGAATAATTTCTCCAGAAACAGTTAAAACATGAACTCCACAAGTTTGATATAAAAACCATCTAGTAACTTGACCATTGTAGAGTCCTTTCCATTCAGGTTCATCATGAGTAGGTTCAAATAAAATCTTCAAATGATGGTAAACCAGTCTCTCATGATAATCATTTGGATGTACTTTACCAAACTTATTCTTGTAAAGTATCCAAAGATTCATCAAATCATCTCTATCAAAATACTGAATCATCTGTGAAAATTTATTATACTCATAAACTTCATTATTGAGTCTTTGAATTTTCCAAACTCCTTCACTTCCATTAAGCTCAAACTCATAAGAAATAATTTGATTACCATCTGCAACTAATTTCAATCTTTTAGAATCAGATGTCTCTTGAACCTCAGATTTTCTCTTTCTTTTACTTTGAATCCATTCATCATCCTTTTTAATCCACTCTTCCTCCTTTTTAGAATTCATTGGACAGTAATCATCATGATTAATTCTCATACATCTCTCATAAATCTCTAAAATTCTTTCAAATGAACACCTACTAAGATTATCAGAAACATGTATGTACTAAGATTATCAGAAACATGTATGCCAGAATTCTTAATAATCTTCATCAATACATTCCTCATCTGAGCAACTGAAGGCTCATCTGAGCAACTAAAGGAGGTTTCTTTCTTACAACTTGCTTCTTTTCTTTACTAACCTTCCTTGCCAATGTACCCAAAAGTCTAGCTTTTTCCTCATCATCCAACAAAGCCCATTCTTGTGCAGTATACTCATTACTCATTAATTCAGAAGCTTCAAGATAATTCTGTGATTCATACCATGTAGCTAACCATCTCTGACTAGCTTCATCTTCATCTTGCTTTCTTTTCTCTAAAGCTGCTTGATCATCAGCTATAATACTTTTTGCATACTCTGCATCATAAGCTTCTTGTTCTGCTTTACTTTTAAACTTCAATTCTGTGACTGCAACCCCTTTACCTTTACCAATATCAGATTGAACCACTTTCTTCTTCAAAGATTCACCAATAATCAAACTTCTTCCTTTGGGTTTAGTTGCAGTAGATTGAACACTTAAAACAAGTGCAATGACAGGTGTAGAAATAGATGATGTTTTACTTAGATTTATCAAGGTACTTGCAGCTTCTTTCTCAACTTCTTTAGACTTAGGTTGTGATTCAGAGAGAGTTGTGACAATAGTGGAAGTGGTTATGATAGCAGTGGGTACGATAGTAGTGGGTATAATTGTGATGTCTGAAACTACATCAGTGGTTACAAGAGTACTAGCCATGGTTTCAGACATACCATCAGTGTTTGTGTCCTTCACTACATCTTCTCCAACATTCTTCTTGATTTCAAGAACTGCCTCATTCCCATCTTTATCAGAGACCAAAAATTCATTATCTCCACTATCAACATCTTCATCCATAGGTACATCAACAGATATATCACCAGCCTCCCCTGAATTCATGCCTTTACTCCTCCCCTGTTTGGATACATCTTCCATATTCAGAGCTGGAGAGGAGTCCACCATCTTTTTCTTTCTTCTCATAGCTTTCAAAACAGCAATCCCAGGTCTTCTCACTTTGTCCAAAACCAACACTCTATGCTTCAATCTCCGAATATCCTTTCCCTGAAACACAGTCAACTCCTGTAGACCTGAAATTGTTTTCTCCATTTTAGCACACTTAGCCGTCAATTCATTTAACCGTTCAAGAATATCCTCCCTACTTCGACCTGTGTGAACTGGTCCGAGAGGTGGTTCATTGGAAAAGTCATCATGTACAAACTCATTACCCGTCAATTCAATGTCATGTTCCAATCTATCCTCAGCACTTCGAGCTGTGTGAACTGCTCCGAGAGGTGAATCCTTGGATATAGTAAACATAGCATTAGACCTTGCTTGATCATCTATGCACCCTTTAGCAGCCAGTTGGCTAGGGATTCCTCCACCTGTGTTAAGTTCCAAGGAACTCTCCACATTAGGAGTTGCCAATGGTTGGGTCTTATTTATGTTTCCACTATCCTGACCAGCATCAAAGCATAAATCAGTAGTGGAAGCCCTTCCAATCATGTCACCTCCACTCCATGTGACAGCCTCATTAACAACACCACTAACACTAGCCTGAGGTAGCATAGTGCTCTTCTTTCTCCTAGTCCATACTATAGGTCTAACAGTGGTTTGGGTATGACTATCAGTGGATTGAGGTGTACTAGCATTAGATACAGTGACAATAGGTTGAGACACAAGACCTTCATCAACCTCAGGATCAACAGGCAAAGTAAGCATGTGAGGAAATAAAGGAACATCTCTAATTTGTACATTCTGTGGCTGATTCCTCATATGTGCAAAAACCTTAGGAAGCATATGATGTACTTCATACTCTCTAGAATGCTCAATAGGTTCCTCTATTTGATGTTCCACAAGCAGTTGAACAAATCTAGGGTACAAAAAGTATTTACCCTTCTTCCTAATGTTTTGTACTAACCCCTCATAAATCATCCTAGACCAATTAAACTTCCTTCCATCAGATAAATAAATAATAGCAGTAGCAATTTTTGAAGGAAAGTCATTTAAAACCTGTGGTCTTGTTACTCATACACATCAATAAGGTGTGAATCAAAAACTTCCATTGTTGTGAAAACAAACTCTTAAAGAATTGTACCTTTTCACCTCTATGTGTATATCCTAATCTCTCTAAACCAGCAACAATCTCAACATCTGAAAGATTATCTACACTATCAGCATCATCAAACTTCAAAACGTCCCTAATGATTTCCTCAGTAACAGAAATAGCATGCTCATCTACTACAGAATGAAACACCTCCACACCATCAACCTCATCAAGTGTAGCATTCCTCCAGAATTGATGTATGTAGGCTTTAAGAATGTTGGGTTTAATCGTTAAAGCATAGTGAATGGGACTGTGAACTAGGAAATCAATCATTTGATGAAACCCTTCAGATCGAGCATTCTTGGTGAGAATAGCAACTAGGTTATGTGAAGTGGAATACTTTTCAGCCATTGTGATTAAGGATGAATATGAAGTGGGTTTTGTGAATTAGGCAAAGATAGTGATTAGGGTGAAGGTTGAGCGCCAATTGGAAGTGATTTGAGAATCAAATAAATGATCTGTCCGGGATTTGGGGAGAGTGATATATATTTGCCAATGTTACCAAACAGCCCCTGTAATATCCAAAACTAGACTCCATGCTATCCGCGATTCCAGAACTACTATCCGCGGTTGCAACATACCATCAGCAGATACATTGGATCACTTCTTCCAAATGACCAAGAGATATAGCAAGTAAATCTGTGTCACAATAAGTAAGATCTTACAAAAATATGAAGGAGTACACACATTTTTTTTATACTAACACAAGCAGCTAACACACCAGCTCCTTATGCACACAAATCCTTCATACCTGCAAGACAAAAACACAAAACCAACACAGAGAAGTAGGTTATTATCGTCAGTGGTTAGAAAAAGCCAGAAGTGGTTGCAAAAGACCTATCCGTGGTTTGCACAGGTAAGTCAATATGGTCAACTTCTAGAACTAATATCAGTCCATCTCCCAAGAAACTCATTAACTTCCCAACTACATTTAACCTGCCCCTTCTTTACTTCCATAACCCTAAACTCCACTTATAAAAAGAACCCTTAATCTCATATAACGCACACACCAAGCAAAATCAAAACCCTAATTTCTCCAAAAACCCCAATAATGAGCAGCTCCAACCCAATCAGTCTGTCATCAGATGATAGCACCTCCTCCAACAGCAGTCTGGAGAGATGGAAAAAGAACTATTTGTCAAGCAATCCAAGCAAAGGAGAAAATATCTCTTCTTTAAGTTCGTATGTATCACCCTATGAAGATACAGACGAAGAAACATCTTCCAAGATAGTCAGTGCGCCTCCCGTTGCTGTTGTGAATCAAAGATCCTCCTCATCCTCATCATCAAGTGAAGAATCCAATCCATGGCCATTTGACATACCTCCACAAGAACCCAGACCATTAAAATCCACATTTCTTCCATCATCGGAAGATGATAGTGTGGTGAATCCAAGTGAGGATTCTGAAGACTCTGATGTCTCCTCTAAGAAGAGAACTTCAAACCCCAAACCTTCATCATCCAAACCCCAACCAACACCACGAGCAAGAAATCCACCACTCCCAAAGGACAGAGAGGTGGTTCTTGGTCTTTCTTCACCAGGTTGTGGTGCTTCTTCACACATCGTAAAGGGGAAGGGAAAAAGGAAAATGGAATGATGCTTTTTGGTGAAACTAGTATATGCAAGTATAATATGACTTTGTCCTTTGTGCTTCATCTACTGTATTCATCTTCATCATCTTCGTTTGCATCAAGCCATCCATCCCATTTTGATCCTTAGCTGCTTCGTCATACTGGTCATGCATATCACAAATGCATATCCAGCAATCATGCATATCCAACAGCTGAGGATAGTATTAGGAAATCATGTATAGAAGTAGTCTTTTAATTTGTACTTGAAGTTTCATTGTAAGCTGTAATCTGTAAACTGTTTTAATGAATGAATGAACAATTTAACTTCAGTACTTCTTTAGCTTCTATAATGATTTGTCTTGTATCTGCAAAATGGTTAGTAGAAACAGAGAACAACAAGCAGAGATATGAACAACACTATCAATGGTTAGAAACAAAGATAGCAATACTAAGATTTACATAAGAACAGTCCAATACTTATATAAACTGGTACAAAACAATTTGAGTGTTTAGAGATTAATCATACCAATACTGACAACAAGGTATTGAAACCTCCCCACATCAAAAGCTTTAGTGAGTAGATCAGCCACATTGAAATCAGTATGGATTTTTACCATTTGTATCAATCTTTTCTCATTACAATCTCTAATAAAATGATGCCTTATCTCAATATGTTTAGTTCTAGAATGTAAAACAGGATTTCTAATAATGCAAATTGTACTGTTATTATCAATGTAAATCTTAGTACGCATAAAATTATACCCAAAATCCAGCAATTGATTCTGAATCCAAAGAACTTGACCACAGCAACTAGCAGCAGCCACATATTCAGCCTCAGTTGTAGAATTAGCCACAATAGTCTGCTTTTTACACTGCCAAGAAATTAATCTACTTCCCAAGAACTGACATCCTCCAGTAGTAGACTTCCTATCCAAACTAGCTCCCGCATAGTCACTATCTGTGTAGGCCACCAAGTCAAAAGGTGAATCCTTAGAGTACCAAAGGCCCAATTTAGGATGACCCTTCAAATATCTAAAGATCCTCTTAACAGCATTCATGTGTGAGGTATTTGGTGTGACTTGAAACCTTGCACACACACATACTGAGAACATAATATCTGGCCTGGATGCAGTAAGATACATCAAAGATCCAATCATGGATCTGTACAACTTCAAATCTACTTTGGAACTTCCATCATCTGGTAATAGAGGTTTCTGAGTCTCAATTGGTGTACTTGCACTCTTTACATCTTGAAACCCAAAATTCTTTAACACATCTGCTACATACTTGTCTTGACTAATGAAGATACTATCAGTCCTTTGTTGAACCTGTAGTCCCAAAAAGAAAGTGAGTTCTCCCATAGAACTCATCTGAAACTTATCATGCATAAGTTTCTCAAAATCTCTACATAGCTCCTTGTTTGTAGAGCCAAAGATGATGTCATCAACATAAACCTGAACCAATAAAATATCATCTTTGTGCTTTCTAATGAACAAGGTTTTATCAATCAGTCCTCTTTTAAACCCATTGTCCATCAAATAAGTAGACAGGCACTCATATCATGCCCTAGGAGCTTGATGCAACCCATACATAGCCTTTTTCACCCTATAAACCTTGTCAGGATGATCAGGATCTTCAAAACCAGGAGGTTGACAAACATAAACCTCTTCATCAATTGTGCCATACAAAAATGCACTTTTAACATCCATCTGATACACAACAAAATTCTTGAATGAAGCATAAGCCAAAAACAATCTAATAGCCTCTATCCTTGCAACTGGTGCAAAAACCTCATCATAATCCAAACCTTCTGTTTGTGTATATCCTTGAGCAACCAACCTTGACTTGTTCCTCACAACAATTCCTCTTTCATCCCTCTTGTTTCTGAACACCCATTTAGTCCCAATTGCCCTCTTCCTATTTGTAAGATCAACCAATGTCCAAACCTCTTGAAGCTTAAACTGTAAAAGCTCCTCTTGCATTGATTCTACCCAGCCTTTTTCTGATAAAGCTTCTTCCACTCTCTTGGGCTCCTTTTGAGACAGAAAACAAGCAAACAGGCAATTTTACAGATCTTTATGACTGTTTCTTTTGTGAAGTGATTCTGCAAAGAACCCATGTTCAGGAAAGGGTTCAGTGTTCTTAACCCTGCTTCTTGTTTGAACTGGAGTATTCAAATTTCCAAGTATTTGTTCCTTGGGATGAATCTTGTGAATCCTTGTAGTGGTGATTGGACTTTCATGAATGACAGTTTCCAAATTTGACAAATCAGCATTGAAGAAATCATCCATGTCTTCATCATCAGTAGGAGTATCAATCTCTATCAAAGAAGGCATATTAGGATCATATGGATACTCCTCATCACCAAATAATGGCTTTCCAGTTGGTCTAAAGAAAGTACTATCACCAGTACTTTTAGCCGGGGTTTCACTTGGACTATCAGTGGTAGAAGATGGCTTGTCAGCGGTTACAGTTGGCCTATCAGTGCTTTCAGTAGACTCAGCAGTGCTTGCAGACTGCTTTTTCTTCTTTTCAATTTCTTCTACTGACACTGATTTATCTTTCAACAACTCATTCTTATCTTGATGATGATCAACATTGCCTCCATCTTTCAGTACTTCATCATCAGTGGGACCTTGCTTGTGAATGATGGAAGGGACAGTACCAGCTTTCCACTTTTCAATCAAATAGAACTCTTTTGGAGAATCAGCTTCCTTGGAAGATGTCTCTGCCTCAGAATCCTTTTGAGTACCTGCATTAACATTAGTGGAATTTCCTGCAATGATAGGATCATAATTCATAGATTTGGTTAGCATATCAATGTTAAACAGCCAGTCTGGTCCTTTGGTCTCAACACTAGGAGTCTTTTCACTGAATTGAACATGTAGGTTCTCTTCAACAATTCTAGTCCTTCTTTTGTATACTCTAAAGGCTTTGCTATTAGTAGAATAGCTAAAAAGTATCCATCATCTGCTTTTTCTTGAAACTTGCCTACGTATTCTATGGTATTCAAGATGGTAACAGGACACCCAAAAGGTTTTAGGAATGCATTCATTGGCTTCCTATCATGTAACAGCTCATAGGGGGTCTTGTTATGAGGCTTCACTACCTTACTTCTATTTTGCACATAACATGCAATTCCTACAGCTTCAGCCCAAAAGGTAGTTGGTAACTTAGACTCTGATAACATGGTTCTAGCAGCCTCAATTAGTGTTCTATTTTTCCTTTCAGCTACACCATTCTGTTGTGGTGTTCTAGCAATACCAAACTGTCTTTCAATACCTTTAGCTACACAGAACTGATTCATCACATCATTCTTAAATTCAGTTCCATTATCACATCTGATTACTTTGACCTTATGGTTTACTAGATTTTCTATCTTAGTAATGAAACTCTTAAGAATCTCACTAGTCTCACTCTTAGCAGCCAAAAAGTATACCCAAGAAAATCTACTATAATCATCAGTGATAACTAGGCAATATTGCTTATGATTCAAGCTTCTAACAAAGGTAGGTCCAAATAAGTCCATATGAAGCATAAACAGTGGTTGTGTGATGGTGTTTACAGTTTTGGTCTTACAAGAAGCTCTATGTTGTTTACCTTTTTGACATGCCACACATAGTTCCTTACACTCAAAAACCTTTGAAGGTAACCCTTTCACTAAGTTTCCTTTTACTAGTTTATTGATTGTTTTGTAATTGAGATGACCTAGCCTTCTATGCCACAATATAGACTCATCTACAGATGCTTTAGCAAACAAACATAAGGACCTATTAGGAAGAACATCTTTAAGATCAAAACAATATATATTTTCCTTCCTAGGTACCCTAAGTTGTATAAACTTCTCATCAGGCATCTTAAACTCAGGAGACAACACCACACACTCAGTTTCCCCAAAAAGTACCTAGTTTTTCTTATCACACATTTGAGAAACACTGAATAAATTGTACTTAAGTCCCTGTACCAAATAGACTATTTTAAAGTCTAAATTCCCTGTTCTGATTGTTCCTCTGCCAAGTATCTTTCCTCCCTTAGGATCATTGCCAAATGCCACATATCCTCCATCAAAAGCTTCAAAATCTTCCAGATTGCTTCCATCCAAAGTCATGTGCCCAGAGCAACCACTATCAAAAACTCCTTTGTCTTTTAGCTCACTTTGAAGATTGCCCTGCACATAAAATTACACAAATTAGTTCCTTTTGTGGACCCAAGCCAATATTGACTTGGGTCTGCCCTGTGCATCAAAATATTCAAATTTCTTTAGGTCCATTGATGCACAGTTGACATGTGGTAAAACCTTGGTCTTAGGCTTCCATTGCCAACTTGCTGAGGCCTTAACAGCATAAAAATGATTTCCAACCACTGTATCAGTTATCACCTTAGGGATTTTTAAAACTTCTTTTGAATCAGTGGTGATATTTTGCTTAACAGTTTTTGATTCTGCTTAGCCGTGTTTACATTTTGCTTAGCAGTGGTTGGAACCCATTTAGGTGCAGCAGTGACAATTGATTTTGTTTTCCCATTCCTCATCAACACTGCCCTAGGAATCAAGTTACTGTTAGGATGAGGGTTTGTTTTCCTTGAAAAGTTTTGATGATTTACCCTCCTCCAATGATTCCAAACTGGTGGTATGTTTTTATGACAATTTCTCTGTAAGTGTTCAAAACTACCACAGTTATAACAAGCTTTCTTGACACATTGAAACTCATCACCTAATCTATTAGAAATTAGACCATTTAAGCTTCTTTGATTACCCCTAGGTTTATATTGTTTCATCTGTTCCCTAGGTATTTCCCTGTACTCTACTACTTTCTTGGAAACTTTAGCTCTAAATCTAGGTACAAGGTTGACTTGTTGAGAATCAACTTTCTTAACTTTCTCTATCTCATCAGACTTAGTTGATTCAGTTCTATCTTCCTCAGAGTCTGATTCCCAATCTTCTATTATGGGAGCATCAGATAACTTATCAGAACTTATCTTAGGTGTTTCAGTCTTATTTATCTCTTCTACATGTTTGTTAAAGTTGAATTCACTACTAAATGATAGTTCTTTAGCAGGTGGTGCATGTTTCATCAAAGAGGGTGGTGGCATATCATTGTATCCTAGACCAGTACCATCTTTGAACAGTTTTTGACCTATTGGCTTATTTACTAGATCAGAAGCATATTGTGTTTTAGCAACCCTAACAACATATGCTTCTGATCTAGTAAATAAGCCAATAGGTCAAAAACTGTTCAAAGATGGTACTGGTCTAGGATACAATGATATGCCACCACCCTCTTTGATGAAACATGCACCACCTGCTAAAGAACTATCATTTAGTAGTGAATTCAGTTTTAACAAACCTGTAGAAGAAATAAATAAGACTGAAACACCTAAGATAAGTTCTGATAAGTTATCTGATGCTCCCATAATAGAAGATTGGGAATCAGACTCTGAGGAAGATAGAACTGAATCAACTAAGTCTGATGAGATAGAGAAAGTTAAGAAAGTTGATTCTCAACAAGTCAACCTTGTACCTAGATTTGGAGCTAAAGTTACCAAGAAAGTAGTAGAGTACAGGGAAATACCTAGGGAACAGATGAAACAATATAAACCTAGGGGTAATCAAAGAAGCTTAAATGGTCTAATTTCTAACAGATTAGGTGATGAGTTTCAATGTGTCAAGAAAGCTTGTTATAACTGTGGTAGTTTTGAACACTTACAAAGAAATTGTCATAAAAACAGACCACCAGTTTGGAATCATTGGAGGAGGGTAAATCATCAAAACTTTTCAAGGAAAACAAACCCTCATCCTAACAGTAACTTGAATCCTAGGGCAATGTTGATGAGGAATGGGAAAACAAAATCAATTGTCACTGCTGCACCTAAATGGGTTCCAACCACTGCCAAGCAAAATGTAAACATGGCTAAGCAGAATCAAAACACTGTTAAGCAAAATATCACAACTGATTCAAAAGAAGTTTTAAAAATCTCTAAGGTGATAACTGACACAGTGGTTGGAAATCATTTTTATGCTGTTAAGGCCTCAGCAAGTTGGCAATAGAAGCCTAAGACCAAGGTTTTACCACATGTCAACTGTGCATCAATGGACCTAAAGAAATTTGAATATTTTGATGCACAGGGCAGACCCAAGTTAGTATTGGCTTGGGTCCACAAAAGGAACTAATTTGTGTAATTTTATGTGCAGGGCAATCTTCAAAGTGAGCTAAAAGACAAAGAAGTTTTTGATAGTGGTTGCTCTGGGCACATGACTTGGGATGGAAGCAATCTGGAAGATTTTGAAGCTTTTGATGGAGGATATGTGGCATTCGGCAATGATCCTAAGGGAGGAAAGATACTTGGCAGAGTGATGAGTGTCTAAATACTCATCATTTTTGTACCATTTAAACTGCAAAAACATCTGAAAACATTCAGAAATGCATCAAAATGATAAAAATATCACAAATAAGTGTTTTATGTGTTTTAAATGCAAAAATATCAAAATCTGGTGAAAAACGTATAAAGTTTGCATAATTGGCAGTTTTAGTCCCCCAAGTTTCAAAAGTTGTCAAAAACAGTCCCTGGTAAAACAAAATAAAGAAAAATGTTATTCAAGGTCCCTGAAATATTCTAAATTGTCAAAAATGGTCCTTGAATAAATCTTTTGTTAAATGGCAGAAAAGGTCCCTCAAGTTTCAAAAATGTCAAGTTTGGTCCCTGGAAAATTTGAAAATGTCAAAAATAGTCCTTGTACTATGGAAGCTTGTCAATTTTGATCCTTGTGTAAACTTTGAGAAAATGGCAGGAATGGCCCCTCAAGTTTGGAAAAATTACAAACAAGTCCTTATCATAACCTAACCTAAGCCTTGTCAAAACCTATTTTTGACCCCCTGCCAAAACAATTGTGACCTTGCCTTAACCCTTGACCTTCCCTTTTTGACCCTTTGGTCAAAACCAGTCAAACTCCCACCTTTACCCGCCCACCTTCTTCCCCACTGGACCAAATGCCTGCAACCCACTCTCCCATCACCTCAGCCCCCCTTATCTCTTCCACATCAACCCCCTCATCATCACACCTGTCCACCCCCCTCCTAGTTGCAGTTTCAGAACCCACAGGTCAATAATAGGCTTTCCCGCCAAAATGGATCCAAGGGCCAATAATTATTCTAGGCATCCAATGGTTGAGGAAAAAGCTGGGAAACACTCATAAGGACACGTGGAAGCAAATGGGAGTATAAAAGAGAGAAGAAGAAGGAAGACACAACAGTAGTTAGTTTTTTAAAAATTCCTGTATGTCGTTATTATTCAAATGATCTTAGTTTGTTTCTAAAGTTAAAATCCTAGCTTGTATTCTGTTTCATTAATGTAGTTTGAACTTATTTCAACCTCAGTTTCAAGTTTGTACCATTAATTCTCAAGTTTGCAATTTTAAAGTTGAAATTCCAAATTAAGCCTTGTTAAGTTAAACTTGTTAAAGTGGATTGATTAGGTTCAATTAAGTCTGTTATAGCTTATTGGGAGCTTATATTTGTTTCAATCTTAAAAATTCACTCAAATCTTAAATGGTCAACAAAAGTCAACTGTGCATAGGATTTGGTTCAAACAGTGGTGGATTTGGATTTATGTTGATGCAGTGATTGGTTTTGGGTTGGAAATGGAGTAGAATAGCAGTTACGGGTTTGGTTTTAGCCTGTATACCAGCTGGACATTGGTGAGCAAGTATCTCATTCTCAATTTTTAAATCAGTTTGCATATTTTGCTTGTACTTACATTTATAGTCATAAACTGTTTTTACTTGTTTATTAAGTTGTAATTAGGACTAGTAAACTGAGTTTGATCAATTGCAGCAGCTGGTTAAGTGATTTGTTAGTTAATGGTTGCTTACAAATTACATGAATCTGTGTTTGGTAGAAGCTATCATTTGGGATTGCAGAGCTTATAAGTGGTTAGATTAAGTTTACTAAGCTCCCTTTATGCTTACTAGGACCATTTGAATCACTCATTTGCATACTAAATCAGTGGAAGTCAAATCTCTCAACCCACTGTCTTAATTAGCTATCTGTTAGAGTTTTTGAAAAACAAAATCCTGTTTTGTGATTAGAAGTCTTAAAACTAGCTTATTTCAGTTTCATTTCATCTTAATACATCATAATAAGTCCATAAATTAAGCTCAAACTTGGAAAAAGTCAATCTTCCAATTTTGTCAAAAAGTCAAAAGTTTGAAAAATCTATTTTGAGCTCATCTGAGGTGATTTTTCATGGGCTCATTTCTGAGTCAATTTCAATGAAACTGGTGGTTTTAAAAAGTCCTACTGGTCTATTTTCTTATCTCTATTTTTGTGTATTTTTGTGAATTTTCCATAAGCTCCAAATGAGCTTGTCAAAAGGGCTTAATATGCCCTGTGCAACTGACTCAGTTTAAGCTGAGTCTGCACAGGGTTTGCAGCCCTTGTAACAAGCTCATTAGAGCTCACCTAGGTCTCCATTTTGGTTTAGAGGTTCTTAGCCAGGTCTCCTACTAGTTCCAATTTGTGGTTTTCAGTTTCAGCTTATTGTGTGGCTTATTGCTTGGCTCAAAGTAGTACCCCTCAACTGTTTTCAGTCATAAGCTCAAACTAGCCAAATCATTGCAGCTTGATATCCTGAGGTTATAGCTTGTTGATTCTAGTTGCATTTGGTCACTTTTAGCTTATTTAAGCTTCTGTTTTGGTTTGGTGCTTATTGGTCTCCATTTGCTTATTCAAAGTGCTTATTTATAAGCACTTGGTACATCAGTTTCATATTCCTCCACATAGCCCCATGTTTTTCCATTTTTCCTAGCTTCCTAATATTATTTTAGACTTTTCCTGAAATTTTCAGATTTTTCCTAGCTTGTTTGCTATTTTTCTTGATTTAAATTAGTTTTTAAGCATTTTTAATTAGCATTTAATACAAAAAATTAAGAAAAGGTTCAAAAAAATAATTTTTCATTTTTCTTAAGTTAAGATAAATATAAAAAGTAAAAAAAGTAATTTTTCATATTTTTCATAGTTTATTTTGTAATTTTTCGTAATTTAATTAGTTTTAAATAGTTTAAAATTCATAAAAAATAGAAAAATAATCAGAAAAATACAAAAATAGTTTTGAAAATTCTCTTTTGATATTTTAGATTTTTCTAAGTCTTAATTTTATTTTTCTAGTTTTATTTCCTATTTTCTTGCATTTTAGGTTATTATTAAATAGTTAAAAATAGTTTTTAATTAATAATAATTAGAATAATAGTTGTAAAATTAATTTTCTTTTTCTAAATATTTTCTTTTATCATTAGGTTTATAAAAATATCATTTTCATATTTTTAGGATCATTATTGTGTAAGTTTTACATTTTCAGTTGTACGTTACGTAGATTTTAATTCAGTTTTATAAAAACTTAAAAACAAAAACATCATTTTAAATATAGTGATAGCGTTTATTTAATATTTTTTTATCTTTTTAACTTTCTTTAATTTGCATTTAAGCCCCTGTAGTTTATGGGCTTTCTCTTTAGGTATAGATCAATCACTATCCTTTCCCTTTCAAATCCTCTCGATCACTTTACGTTTGACTATTCTCGCACAGCTCGCTGGGACTTAACGACCTGGGAAACACTATACTCTCCTGATCTTCATTGCATTTGTGCTTAAACTGTTTTAAGTTTGTTACGGTCGGCCATTCACAAGTGGCAGGCTTGAGTGATAAAACTTGACGATTTTGCACGGATCACAGAGGAACAATCAGAACAGGGAATTTAGACTTTGAAAAACTCTATTTGGTACAGGGACTTAAGTACAATTTATTCAGTGTTTCTCAAATGTGTGATAAGAAAAACTAGGTACTTTTTGGGGAAACTGAGTGTGTGGTGTTGTCTCCTGAGTTTAAGATGCCTGATGAGAAGTTTATACAACTTAGGGTACCTAGGAAGGAAAATATATATTGTTTTGATCTTAAAGATGTTCTTCCTAATAGGTCCTTATGTTTGTTTGCTAAAGCATCTGTAGATGAGTCTATATTGTGGCATAGAAGGCTAGGTCATCTCAATTACAAAACAATCAATAAACTAGTAAAAGGAAACTTAGTGAGAGGGTTACCTTCAAAGGTTTTTGAGTGTAAGGAACTGTGTGTGGCCTGTCAAAAAGGTAAACAACATAGAGCTTCTTATAAGACCAAAACTGTAAACACCATCACACAACCACTGTTTATGCTTCATATGGACTTATTTGGACCTACCTTTGTTAGAATCTTGAATCATAAGCAGTATTGCCTAGTTATCACTGATGATTATAGTAGATTTTCTTGGGTATACTTTTTGGCTGCTAAGAGTGAGACTAGTGAGATTCTTAAGAGTTTCATTACTAAGATAGAAAATCTAGTAAACCATAAGGTCAAAGTAATCAGATGTGATAATGGAACTGAATTTAAGAATGATGTGATGAATCAGTTCTGTGTAGCTAAAAGTATTTAAAGACAGTTTAGTGTTGCAAGACTCCTAGTGTTGAGACCAAAGGACCAGACTGGCTGTTTAACATTGATATGCTAACCAAATCTATGAATTATGATCCTATCATTGCAGGAAATTCCACTAATGTTAATGCAGGTACTCAAAAGGATTCTGAGGCAGAGACATCTTCCAAGGAAGCTGATTCTCCAAAAGAGTTCTATTTGATTGAAAAGTGGAAAGCTGGTACTGTCCCTTCCATCATTCACAAGCAAGGTCCCACTGATGATGAAGTACTGAAAGATGAAGGCAATGTTGATCATCATCAAGATAAGAATGAGTTGTTGAAAGATAAATCAGTGTCAGTAGAAGAAATTGAAAAGAAGAAAAAGCAGTCTGCAAGCACTGCTGAGTCTACTGAAAGCACTGATAGGCCAACTGTAACCGCTGACAAGCCATCTTCTACCACTGATAGTCCAAGTGAAACCCCGGCTAAAAGTACTGGTGATAGTACTTTCTTAGGACCAACTGGAAAGCCATTATTTGGTGATGAGGAGTATCCACATGATCCTAATATGCCTTCTTTGATAGAGATTGATACTCCTACTGATGATGAAGACATGGATAATTTCTTCAATGCTGATTTGTTAAATTTGGAAACTGTCATTCATGAAAGTCCAATCACCACTACAAGGATTCACAAGATTCATCCCAAGAAACAAATACTTGGAAATTAATACTCTAGTTCAAACAAGAAGCCGGGTTAAGAACACTGAACCCTTTCCTGAACATGGGTTCTTTGCAGAATCACTTCACAAAAGAAACAGTCATAAAGATCTGCAAAATTGCATGTTTGCATGTTTTCTGTCTCAAAAGGAGCCCAAGAGAGTGGAAGAAGCTTTATCAGAAAAAGGCTGGGTAGAATCAATGCAAGAGGAGCTTTTATAGTTTAAGCTTCAAGAGGTTTGGACATTGGTTGATCTTCCAAATGGGAAGAGGGCAATTGGGACTAAATGGGTGTTCAGAAACAAGAGGGATGAAAGAGAAATTGTTGTGAGGAACAAGTCAAGGTTGGTTGCTCAAGGATACACACAAACAGAAGGTTTGGATTATGATGAAGTGTTTGCACCAGTTGCAAGGATAGAGGCTATTAGATTGTTTTTGGCTTATGCTTCATTCAAGAATTTTGTTGTGTATCAGATGGATGTTAAAAGTGCATTTTTGTATGGCACAATTGATGAAGAGGTTTATGTTTGTCAACCTCCTGGTTTTGAAGATCCTGATCATCCTGACAAGGTTTATAGGGTGAAAAAGGCTATGTATGAGTTGCATCAAGCTCCTAGGGCATGGTATGAGTGCCTGTCTACTTATTTGATGGACAATGGGTTTAAAAGAGGACTGATTGATAAAACCTTGTTCATTAAAAAGCACAAAGATGATATTTTATTGGTTCAGGTTTATGTTGATGACATCATCTTTGGCTCTACAAACAAGGAGCTATGCAGAGATTTTGAGAAACTTATGCTTGATAAGTTTCAGATGAGTTCTATGGGAGAACTCACTTTCTTTTTGGGACTACAGGTTCAACAAAGGACTGATGGTATCTTCATTAGTCAAGGCAAGTATGTAGCAGATGTGTTAAAGAAGTTTGGGTTTCAAGATGTAAAGAGTGCAAGTACACCAATGGAGACTCAGAAACCTCTGTTACCAGATGATGGAAGTTCCAAAGTAGATTTGAAGTTGTACAGATCCATGATTGGACCTTTGATGTATCTTACTGCATACAGGCCAGATATTATGTTCTCAGTATGTGTGTGTGCAAGGTTTCAAGTCACGCCAAATACCTCACACATGAATGCTGTTAAGAGGATCTTTAGATATTTGAAGGGTCATCCTAAATTGGGCCTTTGGTACTCTAAGGATTCACCTTTTGACTTGGTGGCCTACACAGATAGTGACTATGTTGGAGCTAGTTTGGATAGGAAGTCTACTACTGGAGGATGTCAGTTCTTGGGAAGTAGATTAATTTCTTGGCATTGTAAAAAGCAGACTATTGTGGCTAATTCTACAACTGAGGCTGAATATGTGGCTGCTGCTAGTTGCTGTGGTCAAGTTCTTTGGATTCAGAATCAATTGCTGGATTTTGGGTACAATTTTATGCATACTAAGATTTACATTGATAATAACAGTACAATTTGCATTATTAAAAATCCTGTTTTACATTCTAGAACTAAACATATTGAGATAAGGCATCATTTTATTAGAGATTGTAATGAGAAAAGATTGATACAAATGGTAAAAATAAATACTGATTTCAATGTGGCTGATCTTCTCACTAAAGCTTTTGATGTGGGGAGGTTTCAGTACCTTGTTGTTAGTATTGGTATGATTAATCTCTAAACTCTCAAATTTTTTTGTACCAGTTTGTATAAGTATTGGACTGTTCTTATGTAAATCTTAGTATTGCTATCTTTGTTTCTAACCACTGATAGTGTTGTTCATATCTCTGCTTGTTGTTCTCTGTTTCTACTAACCATTTTACAGATACAAGACAAATCATTATAGAAGCTAAAGAAGTACTGAAGTTAAATTGTTCATTCATTCATTAAAACAGTTTACAGCTTACAGCTTACAATGAAACTTCAAGTACAAATTAAAAGACTACTTCTATACATGATTTCCTAATACTATCCTCAGCTGTTGGATATGCATGATTGCTGGATATGCATTTGTGATATGCATGACCAGTATGACGAAGCAAAACAATAAAGAATGAAACATCAAGGGCTTAAAGTGACAAGAAGGAAATCTACAAAAAGATGGAAGGACTTGCTTGTAAAAGAAGATTTATTATTTAGTCCTTAGTAGAGATTTGTAAACCCTAATCCTCTAGTATATAAAGAGGACATGGGGTGTAGGTTTTATATATAAGTCTTCCATAATGTAGTCATTAAAGGGGTGTGTGTGTCTAGGCATCAAGTCTTCTAAGTGGACGCCTAGGATTTGTGTAGTTTAGCCTCAAGGATCTTTGATCCCTGTTACAAGTTAAGTGTAACCGTATTATTCTGATCAAATAATATTTGGAGGAGATTGGGTGA
Source organism: Chrysanthemum seticuspe (assembly GCA_019973895.1). Lineage (NCBI taxonomy): Eukaryota > Viridiplantae > Streptophyta > Magnoliopsida > Asterales > Asteraceae > Chrysanthemum > Chrysanthemum seticuspe. Next base: position 3,147,815 of record BPTQ01000005.1, on the reverse strand, counting down.
AAGTAAAACCTTGTGTCAATAATATATAATGTTCTTATTATTCCGTTGCGTTGCATATGTTATTGTCAAACCCTAAGGCTCAAAACGATCTCAAGGAGTATATCAAACTCCACAATTGGTATCAGATCTCGGGGAGCTCGTTACCTAGGGATTCGCAAGGTTTTATTGGTTGAAGAATGGCGAAAAGAAGAAAAACTACGAATCTGAAAATTCTCGTATTTTTCTGCAGTACAGTTTTAAAAACGCGATAACTTTTTCGTTAACCGTTGGATCATAACGAAATTTTCGGTGGACGTTCTCTATATATTCATTTAACTTTTCACGAAAGGGATTGTCGATCTGAGCTCTCTATCAAAAGTTATTCAATGTCGAAGTTGGCTGCAGAAACTGGTTTAATAATTCGAATTTTTGGGTTTTCATGCATATTCAACTTCTTGAATTTGTGTTACTTATTCTAATTCTTGATGGAGGTTGTTTATACATTGTGTGGTGTTTATGATTCATGATTAGAAGCAGCTTTCCTAGTTTTTTTACGAAACCACTTCTAGTGTTTTCTGAAACCACTGATAGTGTTTTTATGAAACCACTTCTAGTGTTTTCTGAAACCACTGATAGTGTTTTTACGAAACCACTTCTAGTGTTTTCTGAAACCACTCCTAGTGTTTTCTCGAAACCACTCCTAATGTTTTCTCGAAACCACTGCTAGTGTTATCTCAATTCCACTGCTGGTGTTTCTTGCGTTATTCATTTCTGCTGATGAGGTTTTGGAATTGAGGGGAAGTTGTACATGTTTTTGGTACTGAGTGTTTTGGTGACACACACATGGGATTTTGGTTCACACACACAAGGAGTTTAGTTATTTGATCTTAAAGGTTTTAAAAAGGCTCGTATTTGATTTATTGGACTAGTTGATTACGAAGACGGTTGAATATCACTAATTTGATGTTGTTGTTGAGTTTCACAGGTTTGTGTTCTTATCATATCTCAAAGTGGGTGTTACACTTTGTAGATAACTTGTTCGTGCTTAAAGGATGTTGACGAAGACTTGCAAAATCTAGTTTTCATAGGTCAAGGGGTGGATGGATGAAGACCTAGTTAACTATCACTTAAAGGAGTTACATTGTAGTGCTCAGTGTCTCATTGCAGATGAGGATTTTGTCAAGAGATTGCGGTCTACTTATATGGTGTTAGTATAAGTTTGGAGTCACGTGGATAGTACAAGACATAAGACACAAGTTTGGGTTATTTTACTTCTTCATCAAATTCGTTATACTTGGTTTTCTTCACAAGTGATCATTACATAGAGCTTACTGATTTGAAGAATCATTTTCATGCACCACTCAAGGGGAAGTTTCTAATGTTTACATTCTCTATTTGTTGATAACAAAAAGGGAAAGAGATATTGGAGTGTGATGGCATGGATTAAGGAAAAGACAAAGGAAGACAAGAATGTTTCATTCATGGTGAGATTTAATTATCTCAACTTCTGCTACTTCGTCTAGGGAAGTTCGTACAAGAACCGTATTTGTTTTGTCATCATCAAATAGGGGAAGATTGTTGGGTTTATTGATTCGATGATACAAAACAATAAAGAATGAAACATCAAGGGTTTAAAGTGACAAGAAGGAAATCTACAAAAAGATGGAAGGACTTGCTCGTAAAAGAAGATTTATTATTTAGTCCTTAGTAGAGATTTGTAAACCCTAATCCTCTAGTATATAAAGAGGACATGGGGTGTAGGTTTTATATATAAGTCTTCCATAATGTAGTCATTAAAGGTGTGTGTGTGTGTCTAGGCATCAAGTCTTCTAAGTAGACGCCTAGGATTTGTGTAGTTTAGCCTCAAGGATCTTTGATCCCTGTTACAAGTTAAGTGTAACCGTATTATTCTGATCATATAATATTTGAGGCTCGGAGTGATTACAATAAAAAACCTTGTGTCAATAACTATGATTTGTTTTATTCCGCTGCGTACCAAGTTTATTGTCATTGTTATTGTTAACCCTAAAGGCTTAAAACGATATCAAGGAGTCCTAACAAACTCCACAATTATAGATGAACGGAAAGTTAGAATAAAACCCCTACCCAATCTGAAGAAGACGGTTTTGAAACCGACCCAAGTCTCGCTAGACGTGCCTGTCAGCGACCGTGGATTGACTAGACGGTTGGTGATCTGGAAACTCATTATGTTTGATAAAGCTTGAGGAGATTGATACTCTTTTAGGTCAGGAGCTGGAGGGAGAACTGATCCATTCATTTATCAGGTAAAGCTTCTTCTAGTTATTAACTGCATTAATGTCAATTGAAAGCTTTGGTTTTCTTCTTGCAGATGGCTGCAAAGTTGTTGTTTGCTTCAATTATTTGATGATACCCTGCATATATATACAGTTATAGCAAGATGCCACTAATTTCCAAGTTTTGCTTCTACAAAGAGATGAATATTTAGATTTATTTCCTGATAATAGAAGTTATATAAGGCCAGTTAATGTGATATTTGGCTTTGAATTATTAGCTTATATATATAGTTATTATATCAAGGTTGGGAAGTGGTGAGGGAAATGACGTTCTTCTGACATACAAGTTAAAACTAATGCTCTTTCCAAGCCTTCTGGTCATAATCGCAACGTTTATCAGGTACCTTTCATGTGTTTGTTTATTACATCTCTTGCTGGTACAATTCTTGTTTTGTTTTTTGATTAACATGTGGGCTTTTAATGCTAATTAAACACGTAGATGGTTGGTCCCGGAAAAGGAGTCATAAAAAGAGTTACTTTTCAGAATTCAAGTAGTAGCCAAGAAGTTTCAAAACCCTTTCACTCAAGTAAAAGTCAAATGGTACCACAAAAGTACAAGCTAAGTAGCAGTCATGAAGTTTCAAAACCTTTTAAGTAAAAGTCAAATGGTACAATTTCTTGTTGTAATGAGCAGTTTAGAATGAGTAGCTTCTACTTGCAAATAATCGGATAAGCAGTCTGGATAAGCAATCAGACACGAAATATAGCTAGATGGTCAACATGATAAGACTTTAGTAATTTAGTTATGTTACTGTGATTAGGATAATACAGGTTATTGTAATGAACAATGATACTAACTGGTAACCAGAATAAAAGTTCAATATAGCTAGATGGTCAACATGATAAGACTTTAGTAATTTAATTATACAATCCCCTGATGCTTAGATAAAAGAAAGTTGATATTTTGAGACATGACCCTTGAACCCTTCTATTTGCGTACTCGGTAGACTTCCATATCATGTTGATTTCTTCTTTATGGAGTTTTGTGTATTTGCTCTTTATGTATGGTTTGAACCATGAATCCATGACCTATGAGTCCATGACCTGGATGATATCTTCATTAAGATTTGATCTTCAATAGAATGGGCAGCCATGAGAAATATGTTTACTTGCATTCACTAATAAGTTGCAATTATATACAGAAAAAGTTACGAAGTGAAGAAGCTGCTGGTTCGGGTACACCAGTGGAAATATGTTTGAAAGTGCTAAAACATGTTCCGGGACATCTGAGAGGACGTTCAGCTCCAAAGAAAGAGATTCTGGCTGTGGAAAATTTAAGGACAACTGTAGAATTAGAAAAGAAGAAATCTGCAGCTTTAGAGGAAGAGGTGCGGGTACTCAAAGAGGTGCAAGTCAAACATCAAAATGAGCAAGCTAGCTTTAAAGTGGAGCAAGACGAAATGAAGAAGAATATGGGATTAATGATGCAAGAGATAAAGCGTTTGTCTGGATTGGTATCTCAAAGTTCGGTAAGTTAACATCATATATTGAATCTTAAGTTAATATTGGCTGTTTGTTTGAGTTATAGACTTATAGGGTTGTTTAGGTTATAGATGCAATAGTATTATCACGACCCTTGGAATATTTCAACAACAGATCCTTTAAAAAGATCAAGCTTTTCTAGTGACCCAATAGTATTATCACGAATAGGTCCAATAAGTCCTAAACTAGGTGCAACTAGACAGATGACATTAAGCTGCTTAGTATTCATAACTATATCTTTTGATATGGTTGTGGGTTAGATAGGTAATTAGATTGCCCAAAGTTTGCTGACAACCTTTTTAAACCAAGTGACTTATCACTGCACAAGTTTAATTAATTCTGAGATCAATCTGCTGTCTCAAGTACCCTAAAATAGTAAAATGTTTAGTGGAATCTAGATTGGTGGTTAAGAACTTATGAAAGAATTAAAGAATTTAATCATCAGCTGGTATTTTCTTGTAAGATTGGTTGTAATCTTAAAGAATTAAGATAGAATTGATGAATGTAAACTTCAGTTGGTATCCTCTTGTAAGTTTGGTTGTAAGCTTAGAACATGGTGGCGACATATCATTACTTTTGTGAAGACGAGGCATCAAAACTTCCTCTTCTCATCCAATTGTGAGACCCAGTTTAGAATGTCAGAGGTACTGGATTCATTTATTTTTTTGCCATCAGGTAGATTAGTAGCCTTTGTCAAAAAATACATATATTTAAGTATATAATGTGGTCATGATGTACGATAGTTGCTCTGGCTCCTCGCTGTTTTGGATTTTGTCTAAATCTGCTTGTGCTCCTTTCTGTGTTCTCATGCATGTGTCAGTTATCTTTAATATTAGTGTTGGTTTAGAATCACTTTGGTTTGGAATCAATATTAGTGTTGTGTTTCAGATTTCACATCATAATATTATGTCTAATTGAGTTTATTGCATTATTTGTAGGGTGACTAAAGGTTCAGTTGGATTCAAGAGCGAGTTGGATGACGGGTCGTTTGGTGCTAAGTTTTGTTCAGTTGGATTCAAGAGCGAGGTGGATGTGATTCCAAACATGTTTTATTACTAATAAATGCTTTATAAGTAGTATAGATAAACACGATGTTAAACACTTGAACATTATGCTTAGCGAGATACAAAAATTATATGTTGAAAAAAAATCTTTTATGTTTATGCAACACAAGTAATTTGATATCTTTGTTGTTTAAATTATGTGGTTTTAATTTTTAGTGCAGTTATATATTTTGTGAAATCGCTAAATCGTTTTGCAAGTACGTTTAAGTGACCACTTTTTACTTTTAAAAGTAAATAGGTGGTGACCACGGGTTGGTCTCTAAATTAATATGAAGTGACCACACATATGGTCACTGATGGGAGTTAACGGTGTATTGACGGGTCCGTTATCTTTAGCAAAACAGTGACCACTTTTATAACCACCTTTATCAGTCACTATCTATCAATTCAGTGACCACCTTCACCTCTTAGTGACCAAAATTAGTGACCGAATATATCGTCACAACTATAGTGACCGCTGTAATATGGTCATTGGTTAGAGACGAATTTTAATTTTTGGTCTCTAATAAAAATAGTGACGGAGCTATTGTGACGAAAAGTGACCACCCGGGTTTTGGTCACTAAGCAGTGTTAGTGACCGATTTTATACTGGTAGTGACCATATACCTTTTGTCACTAAATCCAGTTTTTCTTGTAGTGATAAACCGTTAATATAGATGATTTCTTACAGTTGATGGGATTTTTGAGCTTTAAGTGTAGCTGTTATTTATACTGTTAGAGTCCAAATGTTCAATTTATGTTCCAAACATTGCTTTAAAACAGTGTTAAATGCTTAGTTTCTTATAAAGCTTTTGATCTTTACTAATCTATATTTAATTCGATTAGGTACAAATTGGCTGTTGTGCTGGAAAGAATCATACAATGATAAGGAAGGCGATAACTGCTGGTTTCTTCTTTCATGCTGCAAGGAAGGACCCACAAGGCGGATACCGGACCATAGTTGATAATCAACCTGTTTACATACACCCAGCGAGTGCACTTTTTCAGAGACAACCAGATTGGGTAATCTATCACGAGTTAGTCATGACCACAAAAGAGTATATCCGCGAGGTTACTGTCATAGACCCCAAGTGGCTAGTCGAGTTAGGCCCCAGATTTCTTCAAGCTATCAGACCCAACCAAGTATTGAGCCTCTTTATGATAGATACAATATAACCCAACTCCTGGCGGTTAAGCAAAAGGTGTGCTCAGTATACATTGTCATCAGCCTTTACAAAACGCCTTGAACTTGAACTTGAAGGATTTCTTATTGTTACAATAAGTCTTTAAGCAAAATGTATATGAATATTGAATATATGTGGCCTCGGAAATTTAGATTGGCTGTGAGCATGACGCTGCACTGTAAGTAGCAATATTTCTACGATATATTTCAAGATAAAAACATCGATTGATTATATACATACAGTAACATATATATATGGATACGATTAGTTAACTACTTTAACTAGAATTGAAAATTCTTTGTCCAGGAGACAATATCATCTTTGGATCATATTTTGCTTTCTTTTCTTCAAAGTGGCTCCATTTTGCACCAAAGTGCTTCATCCATTCCTCTTTTCTTTTGTAATATCTTGGAAGATATTGCTTGATTTTGATTCCGAATTCATCACATAATTTTAATATTCTTTCATTTTGATCATCAATGATTTTCGCGTCTTCAACATTTCTAGCCGAATGCAACAAACCTACAGTGTAGAACACATCTGCATCTTCGTCTGATATAACTGCCGACATCTGATCATCCCACCTGTAATTTTTTTTATCAAATTAGTTCTTCCAAGTTTTCATTTATATATATTTATTATACACAAATGGATAAATGTACTGTATATTTTTCTTCGTCTTAAGATAATATATAAACGCCCTCTTATAAATTGAACAAATCATGGAATTGCTTGGTTACTTTTTTCGGTTCATGGGGTAGACGAGGAAAGGTCCCGAGCTTTTGTTTTCTTTTTGAAGAATATCGATGAACACACGTTGATTAAACTCCAGAAGACGCGATTTTGGAACAAATAGATTTAGCCATGGATGATAAACATCCCACAGTCCTTTAGAGTGAAGCTTTAGCTCTTCATTTCGAACTCTATTAAGAAAATCAATAAATGACACATCTTTCTTGTATATAAATCCTGTTTTGAAGCTCAATCCTTTGAACATCTCATCAAGTTCCTGTAGTTAATTAGAAATAAATCTTAAACATCGACCAAATGAGGTGCATGCAAAAGAGGAAATATTGAAATATTTACGCGATGAACATGAACACCAAGTACCTCATCTATGGTTTGTATGTTGGATTCATCGTAGTATTTGACTACTTCTAGACTATAAACAATTCCATGTTTGGATGCTAAAGAATTTACTTTAGCTTCATCAAGAATTGAGAAAAATGATGATCTCCAATTGTTTGCTGGACTCCTCTTCATGATAAGAGAGCCTTCAACGTAGTCCGGCCCATGATTAAGTGAGATCAAGTGTTCTTGATCCTTTGTGAAGGTAGCAAAGTCTTCATAAATCATTCGGACCCATTTCACCTATACAATTACAAAACTCATGTCAAATAATATCCGAATACGGAAAAACAAATTTTGTATTAATCAAGGTCTTACTCTTTTTGGTGCCTTTTGTAGAACAATTCTTGCTCTAATTATGATCCCAAATTGGCCAAGACCTCCAAGAACTGCATAGAAGAGATCAGAGTTCATGCTTTTAGAGCAAGTTACGAAATCTCCTTTTCCTGCAACCATTAAAGAAACACAAGTTAAGAAATTAAATCAGCTAATACAAATTTATCTTCCAAAAACACTCATTTGAAATGTACTAGCTAGCTTATAAGGAACCACTGTGTATCAAAATATATACTAGTGTAAACAGTTTCGTTTTGTTCAATAACGAGTGAGATTTACCTGCGTGTTGTAGCGGGATAAAAAATTAATCAACAATAAGTATTTAGTTTCTTTAGTTTCAATTAAACATCCCGGCATAATTTTTTATTTATTAAATATTGTAATTATGGACGTTCTTTGTAAAGTGAGGAACTGAAATGGACTATTTACGTAATATTTTGTAACATAAACAATCACTAAATTTAACTTAGGGACCATTACTAAAATTGGTAGGTAAGTAAATTGACTATTTGTGTACATCTTTGTTACACAAACAATCACTTATATAACGTAAGGATTTTTTTCTGCAATCGCATTTAAATGCAAGGATGAATTTTTCAATATGTAAATTTAATTTAAATGTCTTTTATTAAAATCGGTAGGTAACTAAAAGGACTTTTTGTGCAATTTTTTGTTAGACAAACAGGGACAAATTTAACTTACGGATTGTTTCTGCAATTTTATTGCAAGGAATATTTTTGGTTATTTATGAAAGTGAGTTTAAGTAACCCATTTTTTGTCATTTTTGTCATTGTATGAATAAGAATAGTGACAATTTTATTTGGTTTGTTTCTACACAGACACATGTTTTACACATTTTTTTACTGACTTTGAGAAAAATTTCAATTGATAGTTGTACGTACTTTAATTTCATAGTGATGACAATTTATATCCTCTGCCACATCGTTTTCAAAAAAAAGATAAAAGGGAAACAACAAAATGATGTGAATTAATTTCATAGTGATGACAATTTATATCCTCTGCCACATCGTTTTCAAAAAAAAAGATAAAAGGGAGACAACATAATGATGTGAATTGACACTTATACATATATACAAGAATCCATACTGTAAACTGCATTTATGTTTTTCTCATATGCACATGCGTTTATGATAGTATATGATAGGTATATTACTATATTGTGTGCATGCATGATTCACAAATGTATAAATGTATAAGTGTATGTGAGCATATATATACCAGTGATGACATCCATTTCATGCACATTACTGATTTGAGGACCATGAAGGAAAGACTGCCCACTAATGCCACCATTAGAAAGTGTACCACCAACACTTAGATACAAGTAATCCGTCCACGAAACAGGCGCCAACCCATACTCCATCGTCGTCCTCAAAACATCGATCCAAAGCTGCTCACCACCAACATCACCATAAAACCCTAGATCCTCACTCCACCAAACCCTAATACCACTATTCAAAGAAGCCATTTCCACCACCACCCCATCTTTCGCCATTGCTTGTCCTCCAACAGAGTGGCCACGGCCTCGGGCAGCGATCTTGAAAGGAGAAGTTGATGTGTAGGAGGATTTAATGAGGTGGGTGATGTCGGAAATTGTGGACGGATGGAAAACGGAAGATGGGACTTCTTGAAAAAGTCTACCAAAGTCAGAAGAAGCTTTGTTGATAGAAGTTGCATCTTTCAAATGTTTGCTTGCTATTTCAAGAGATAGGCTTTGGTTTGGGAGTGATGAAAGTGAAGTATTTTTCCATGGTGTTAATTTGGTTAAAAAATTTGAAACCAAGCTGTTTATCATGTATAGTACAATGATGCATGCTCGGAGAACATGAGCTTTAGCCATGAGGGAGAGATAGAGAGAGAGGAAGCTAATTAAGATGATATAAGGATATAAGGTGATAAGATATATAGGTCTATATATAGAGAACAATATGCTAACAAAATATCATCAACTAGAATATAATGTCATGTGGTCTAAAGTCTAAAATACTACTTGATCTCAACATCTTATAATAGGTATCCCTTACTTGGTATATAAAAGAAGGATAATTTTATGTCCTTGTAGACTAAGTGCTAGCTAATATACTGTAATTATTACATTGTCAACCTATAAAATGTATGTTTCCACCTCTTATAAGTTTTTTCTTATTGATTAAATTGAAATCCGAAAACAAACACTTATTTCGTAGAAAATCAAATTAGTATGCGAATAGAAGTCACCAAACATTAATAAAAGACCAACTGCATGCATACTATATGGCCTATAGGCTGTGGATCCAAAAAGCGTTTAGCAAGTGAAATTTTGGCACTATAAAGAAAACATAGTCAAGGATTATATTCATATATATAATTTCAACTATACCATATAGGGACAATATATATATATATATACCTAATTCTTTCTTAATTAAATTAGACCACAAAACATGTCTCCTGTAATTTCCTCTAGTTCATATACTGATTTTTAATATTTATAAAAAAAAAAAGAAAGACTCGATCAACCCAGGTCAATAGTGGAAAAAGAAGGACTGTTAGGTTTCTACACTTGGATTCGTAGTACCCAAGAAAAGAAACTTGAAAGCCACCATGAAATTTCAATTTCTACTATCCTTAGTACTCTATTGACTTGAATTAACCTTTTTAAATGATCAAATATGAGTATAATAAAAGAGAGTTAGACTAGTAGTAATATTGGTGACCAAATGGGTGACCAAAATGCTCCTGCCAACTCAGCTTTTTTCTTTAACACCAAATGTATGTGCAAATACTTGTAATAAGACGGCCGTGGTTACAACCAAAAATATACCCAACAAATATTAATTAAGAAAACACTTACACACACAAACATATGCAAACCATTCGATCGCATGGCCGACCAAACCAAGCCAAAAGATGGGGGACGCGTTCTTGTTGACTCTCGTAGAAGGTAGACGCGTTTCGTCACACGACCGACCGAAGGAGTGGTCCTCCATTATGACTAGCCTTAATAATAAGATAAAATAAAATTATCTCTTATGCATCTTGAAAACACACCTTTCTAGTATATACAAGATTGCGGGAATAGCTTATGCTGGAGCTGAAACCGTAGATGAAGCTATAGTAGAATCGAAAAATTAAGCTTATTCTTGTAAGTTACGTGAAGTCGCATATGACTTTTAAGAGCTTATAGATGATTATTTTGTTAAAAGCTTTTATAATATCTGTTGGTTTAATTTATTACTACCTTCGTCCCATAATAATTGTTCAGTTTGATTTTTTTAAGTCATTTTTATTCAACTTTGACCATAAATATTTATATCTGTGTAATATAATACTTGATAAAAAAATATATGAATAGATTGGTTTTTAAATGTATTTTCATTTGGTATAATTTTCCTCAAGTATTATATAACACAAATGAAAATATTATTGGTCAAAGTTGAAAAAGAAAGACTCAAAAAAGTAAAAATGGACAATTATTATGGGACGGATGGAGTAGATGATAGGTATGATCTTGAGACATACTCGGTCATCAAAGCGCCACTTTTGTACCACCTCTTCACAACTACGTATCTCCTAAAACATCTCCTAAACCCTAATATCTAATCTTAAGTTTTTTTCTTTTCTTTTTCCAGCTGTGTTTTTTATCTTTTATTATTCACATCACGTGTCTCTGTCCTTCATAATATAACACCCTAATATCATGTACCCTTCATCATATATACTACAGGTTCATTATAATACACCATATCCAATACATACTACAGGTCCATCTCCTTTGCATACACTATTATCAACATGGTTATAAATGTTTTCAAGTTATGCATGATGAAGACTTTGAAGATATGTTTATGCTTCTGCTTGCTGCAAGAAGATTTGTTTTATTGTTGGAAAAAAAAGTTATAGTTGTTTTATTTTTGTTTGTTAGTCGATTGTTCGTACGTCTTTATTACCATTTGACTAAAGTTGACCATTGGTACCAGTCCCTAAAGTTAACCATTGGTACGGTTTTGTTACCAGTCAACTTAGCCGACCGTTGGTACAATTTTGTTACTACTCGACTAAAGTTATGTTTTATTACGTTAATGTTTTGTTTTTCTTTTCTTTTCTAGTTTACTACGTCCGAACTTTTGCGATATTGCCGCTCGAACTGCGGGAGAGTATTAGATGATAGTCAACCCAAGCCTGTTTGTAGGTTTAAAGTCCGTTAGGGTTTTCATTATATCTCTTGCATTCTTTATATATTGTACTGGAATAATACATCATACCCACAAGATTTTAGCAAAATTTAAGCACCATCTTTAAGGAATATAACTTTGTAAGAATTCCTTTTTAAAGATACGACTAGCTGCCTGCTAGTGTATAAAAATAATCAAAACATAATATACTTGCGAGACACACAAAATATGGTATTAGTTAGGTACGTACGACAGAATAAGTTTATTAGGGTTAAAGCAAAACATTTTTGTGACCCTTTGATGGAACCAAAAAGATTGGTTTTGACAATTTGATTAAACATGAGTTTTAAAAGTAAATGGTTCCCAACATGGATACTGAATAATACTACTGTAACACTTTTCTTCTACTTTACAATGTTTAGAAGTACTCTAGTGAAGTCATAAATGTCAAAAACAATTTTTATATAAAAACGATTATTAGGGAGGGAGGAGTGGAGTATTCTTACCCTAATACCCTGAGGGTGCCACGTCACCTCTATCCAATAAAAAACTTCCACCTCAAAACTACCCCAATACTACCCTAACACTACCCTAACTAGACGGAGTAGTACCCTAGTACCCGAATTTTTTTTTTTTTTTTACCTGCTGTGGTACCCTTCTTCTTCCTCGGAGTGGTACCCTTTTTGTTCCTGTACCTGCAAAAACAAGAAAAGATCTTTCTTTGCTATCTTATCTCTTCTTTTAATCCTTTTGATATGTTTTAACGGAGCTTCCATCTTCTCCATAAACATACCTGAAAATGTTGCCGGAAATTCAAGAAACATGGTTTCTGTCTCATTATCATTCTCAAACTTCATGTATTCACTTGAGGAGCAAAACCCATATGTTTGTTTACGTTACCCACTTTTGCAACGTTACCTTTCGGCTTCCCAACTCGCAAATCCAACCCGAGAGCCTTACCCGAGCTCGGCGGAATGGTGTAGCCGCTCGGTTTCGTGAACCCGCCCCCCAACCCGAGAGCCACTCCGTGGTACCTTAGATATGTACATGTTTGACATATAAGATTATGAGAAATTTATCCTTATTTCTTGAAAAAATAAACTACTTAAATATAAGTTTTATTTGACAGTTTATCAAAAAATTTAAAAAATAAATTTTCATAATTTTAGAATCAAATCCTACATCATGGTTGCTCATAAACATAATTTTTTTCTTAAGTTTCATCTCTATTTTTTTTACATCTACATCTTCAGTTTCACTATTTTTGCTAAACATACCTATGTAGAGAGTAATAATTTGAAAATTGCTTATTTTTTTTCCTTTTTTTTCTTTTTTTTTTTTTTTAATATTGTACTATTTTGAGAATCGTGTTCTCTACCGAAATACTATAGCTTTTTTCAAATTATAAAAAATAAGATATAAAAAAATAGAAATCGAAAAGTATAAAAGAAGAGAAAATACCTTTGTCTTCTTTCCATATTGGGAATGAATTTAATTTGGTGGGTAGTTGAAGAATCTTTGAAATATTTAGTATTGAGATTTGATGAGAAACTTAAAATGTAAAAACAAAAGTCTGTATGATGTGAATGTGATGGAAACATCAACAAGATTTTGGTCTCCATGTTTTAAGATCTTCCTTGCAGGCATATGTCGACACATTGCAATCTATAACTTTTATTATTCAAGGATACCCTATACACACCCTCCCTATGATGTGACAATATAGATTTTTTATCAAAATGTACAAACCACGATACACACCGTACAAGCTTTCGATGCATGCAATCATTGGATACCCTCCCTATAGGAGGGTGTGGATAACACATCCCATTATTCAATTACTACACATTTCTTTATCACCTAGTACTTACTAGTCATAGTTGACCCATTCCAATTCAAACATAACGATCTAAAGTTCTCTTAGTGAGAAATTCATTAGGTAAAAGAAACTAAGTGTGTTTAGGTGTTGGAAAAGTAGAAGTTTTCAAAAAACGTTTTTTAAGAAACATAGAAAAACAGAAAACGTGTTCAAAATGAGTATTTTCTGAAAACAAAAAACCTGTTTTATGCTACTATAACTATGATTTAGAGAATTTGAATTTAGAGTTCTTCAGTTTTCAAAAGATTATCTGGAGAAAGAAGAGTTATTCAAGAAATTAAGAAAACTTTCCTGCAACTAAACGCACCCTAAGATACTACGGTATAGAAGTATACCCTATATCTTTGATCTCGACACCACAAATGAACAACCATCGTAAATAATTGAAGGGAAGATCGTTTGGCGTTGTCCTTTTTTTAACAGCAGAGTGTATGTATAAATTAAACTAGGTCACCTAGTAAGTCACTAGGAGGCTCATCAGAGGCAGGTTACACAGGTCACTGTCTCACTAAACCAATCGATCACGTTTAAAGAAGACCTTCTAAACCTACACGACACCAACTGAAGGACGTGAGTTTGATGTCATTAAAGATAAGATCTTTAAAGGCCGCTTTAAAAAGAAAGTCGTCTCATTCCTAAATTTCCTAAGAGACCAAATGGTTTTGAACAACCACATCAAAGGGGATTATGTGATTAGTCCGTAATTTAACTCCATCGGCTAAGACAAGAATAAATGTGCCATCATTAAGTGTTATCAATAATTTGGATTTAAGATATGGAAGATCGCGAAGATAAGAGTGAATTAGTTGCCATTGTCTAAATTACTTCATAAAACGGTAACTAGTTTATCATTTAAACAATTTCATTCATCTATACTAAAGAAAAAACTGTCATCTACAAAGTTACGTAAACATTTCTGTACGAAAGTATCAGCAACAATAAATAAACAGTAGAACCTTTATTCAAATATAAGCCTCAATAGTCGGCTTAGATTAAATCTACAATAGTATCCAAAGTGTTACAAGATCAGATTAATGTCAATGAGACAATAACCATACAAATATAAAGAAGAGACAAGATCAGTGAAATGATCAGAAAGAAGAGAATGTAAGACAATGACTGCACACATCGTTGTTTCTAACCCTAGATTAAGGGACTTATTAAATAGGAGATTAAGATACACAAAGACCCCTCTAACGGCTATAAATGACTCATCAGCAGAAATGAGAAATGCTTCAGCAGAAATGAGCTTCTAGAACTTTAAACCATTTATGCTTTGTCCATGATTAACCCCTGTAATAAGCCTGCACTGAACATAACTTGAAGACCATTAGCAATTGATAGAATGACATGTTTGCCACAGATTAATACCCCAAAAATTAACAATTTCCATGAATATTAGTTATTCTTTATCAACATTTTCGGTTTTGAATGTCAAATTTCATATACCCTGGAATTATATTTAAACTTTACTTTTTGCATATTAGTTTTCTCAAACTAATAAGCGAAAAGCAAGACTCAATATTAGATGACGTTAACAACACTCAATATGTCTCGACGTATAAGTTAAACGTGTCAATTACTTTTCCAATAATGCAATCCAAGAATTATAATTTTGCACGTCCCGTGCTAGCAATAAACATATCTTCACATCACACTTGCTTTATATGATCATTTTAACTTCTGATGAAAGTGATTTTACAAGAAAAAATGTTTGGCTTTGATAATAATGCTGTATCAATCAACTTTCTAAATATATACACACATGTGATGAGGCTATATATCTTTAACTACACCATGATGACCTAGTTAATTGATGCATTCACATATAGCTATAGTAGCTAGGTTATCCATAAAACAAAAGCATACAAGTAATGATCCATGAAAGAAATTGTGCACACATTGACATTGACTATATTGACGATTAATGATGATAAAAGATTATCCCCACGGTTTAATAATTCTAACTCATTACTAGGTCCCATGTGTTTCACTTTTACCTTGCTAGGATGCCAATTAACCCTTTACAAGAGGTGTACTCACCACTCCACAAAACAATCTTACAAACCCTAGTAATTCTTACTTGTCATTTACTTATGGGAATTGATTTGCACACTTCTACTTTTGATTAGGACACTTCAATCAATGCATTAGACGATTGTATCATATTTATATTCTGCTTTAAATATTTGTACATTGAGTGTGCAAATCAAAAAGATGAGTGTGCAAATCACCTCTCTTTACTTATACCCAATATTTACTTTATATAAATACGTAGTAATATTTTTGAAACAAATATTTTTAATGCATTGTGAGGTAAATTACTATTTATCTACCGTATATATTTTTAAAAAGGGCAAAAATAGTCTCTCATGTTAACTTGCGTTTCAGAAACAATCTTTAATAAATTTTGAAATTCATTTTTGTCGCTAAATGCAATTGCAACAACAATCATATTCGTCAAATGTGATTGCAGCAACAATCCTTATGTTAAATATGTGACTATTTGTGTAATGAATGTTAGTTTTATGGATATAAATTAGTAGACGTAAGTTAGGATCGAACTCGAGACTATGGGATTGCACACTTTACGTATGAGAATTTAAAGTTAATAATTAAATATAAAATGTTATATTTATTTATTGATTAAACGAAATAACTAACGAACATTAAGTAATTAATGTAATGGACTAACGGGCGTTAAAAGTATTTGGAAAAGGACTAAATTGCAAAGTTTGGAAGTTTCCGGAATCCCTTGGGGATACCCTCATCGATCGGCCAAGGAGGAAAAGGAAACAAACCCAACTTGTTCACCAAGTTTGCTTGGGTATATATACAAAACCTAGGGTGTTTGTAAATTATCTCTTGTGCTCATTGCTAAACCCTAAAACTGTTTTGTGTGTGTTTATTTGTCTCAAACCGATCGGCCACCATTCCTTGGTGTCGATCCATCACTTTTCCACAAACCAAGTTATTTGTTATATCAAAACTAGCATTACTTTAATTCGGTTTATTACGTGTGTACAAGAACGTAGTAATAACACACTATTGTTATTATTCTTGGATTTAATTACAAAACGGTAAGGGGTAATTCATATAATCCTAATAAATCAAATTAGGGTTCTTCCATTGCTAGTTTGTGGATTTGATTCTTGTTCGGCTAGAATCAAGAAAAGGTACGCATATTCTTTTATGTTAATTAATTGTTCATTAATAAATCCTATACGCTTCAGCTTGATTACTTTGATGTTTTGTGGTTATTTATTTGAATGTCATGTTATATAATTCCAACAGTGGCATCACGAGTCATTGGTTTTTAATGAGTAATTAATTACATAAACGCGTAAATAAAACAAATAATTGTATGTTGTTTGATATGTTAATCTAGGGTTTATGTTTAATTTTTTTTTGGTCGATTTTTTTTTATAATTGGGGCGTACCCCTATTTTTTTTAGGTCGACACATACATAATTTTTTTAGGGTTTTGAAAATTGTTTGCTAACCTTATTAAAACCTAGAATTAATATATTAAGTTAAGTGATTAATTCATGAATAATTCGTTATGTGTCATGGAATTTTTAATATGCGATCTTGTGACTATTTGTATAATTGTTATGATGTATCCATGATTATACATGCATGTTAGTCATGGATAAGTTTCTTTGATATTGTTTAATTGTTAAGAAATATTTATTTACGATAAATCTTGAATCGGGGAAGACTCCAATTATATATATTAATGAATCAATTATGTGCAATTTGGTATATTATTAATTATGGGTTTACGCAATCGATTCTTCGATGTATGTGGCTCACTCTCAATTGAGAGAGTGAAAGCCCTAATTAATATATACATTAATTTAACCTAAATATTGATTATTAATAGGGTTTTATCGAATAAGTTGCATGTGGCTACTTGTTTACACGTATAAATTGTTTATTATGTGCGCATTGTTTTTTAGTAGTTTATTTTTTATTTATTACTTGTTTGTTTATTATGTTAGACAGTTTTAAGCAAATGGTAATTTTGAATAGAAAAATAATACGGACTAAACAATGGCGAAATTTGATTTGTTTTTGAAAAGTTAAGTTTTCAATAGTTTAATTGATTGGTGACTTGGGTACAAATGGTCTGAACGGCTCACCCACTAGAATGAACTATAAAGGGGTAAATAAAGAAGTGCGCACAGTCACACTGAAAGGATGTCTTAGGTTATGCTTTGCGCTTACCTGGTCCTCTGCCCCCTGTAAGTTCGAATGGAGCTACTTAGTAAGCCATAAAATGTGCAAACTCATCTTAAGGGCGAATTAGTTTTAATTCCATGCGCCACTTCGGTGGTAATTACCCGAAACACTAAGTGTTTACACTTATGCAAAAGTACGGTATAATGGATGATAATTAACACTAAATTCCTTGATTGGTGAACCCAATACCTCAATCAAAACTTTGATAATTTGATCTTTATGAATTGGTAATAAAAAGTTTTTTATTAAATTTATGCTACAAGATAAATGCATGACATCTTTGTACATATTTGATTTGACCACATAAAATCAAAACTAGTACCCTTTTAAATTAAGTTATATGCCATCTAATTAAAAGGAACACTTGAAGTTGCAATTTACGTCATGACAGTACTTGGCTAGATTGTGATGGAGAGGTAAATCTCTATATAAAGTCAGATCTTACATGGACATATTTGCAGTTCTTTAAGTTAGACACTTAAGTTGAGTAGGAAGTGAGACCTGGACTCAATGGCATAAGATGGGATGAAACATGTTTATATTTGCAATAGCGTTGGAAAATATAAATCCCATAATGATCTAGGAGCTGGAAATTGTTTGCCAATTAATGTTCGACAGATTACCTTATTATATGCTTTCGTTACTAGCAGATCAACTGATGTAATGAACCTATGATAATTTGGATCCTAGTTTTCGAGAAAATTATATGGTTATATGTTTATATTACCGTTGGGTATATTTTATTTTCTTGAAAAGTTGTATTATCAAAAATACTAATACTTGAACTTTTTTCTGTAGAAATGGCTCAAAATAACGATAACACTAACACTGCACTAAGTTCTGCGTTCAAAAGCTTTTTTGATCGAGAAAAGTTGACTGGCTCTAAGAATTTCAATGATTGGCACCGCTCTTTGAGAATTGTCTGTAGAGTTGCTGACCGGTTGAAATATCTTTATGAACCTTGCCCTGAACAACCAACTGGTCCTGATGCTACTCAAGCTCAAAAGGACGCATGGCAACTTGAGTATAAGCGTCATAATGATGTGGCTTGTCTTATGTTGGGAATGATGGAACCTGCTCTTCAAAAGCAGTTCGAACATTATTTCCCATATAATATGCTTAATGAACTTCGAACTATGTTTGAGAAACCAGCTGCCGTCGAGATTTATGACTTGACCGACGCATTACACAGCTGTAGGCAGGGAGAGGGTAAACCCGTGAGTGCTCATGTACTAGAAATGAAAGTTTACATGGACCAGCTAAAGGCACTTGGAAAAACTTATGATGATGACATGGCTGTGAATCTGATTAATAGATCCCTTAACAAGGATTTTAATGGTTTTGTCAGAAACTTCAATATGCACTGCGTGGGGAAGACAGTTAATGACATACACGCATTGCTTATTGATTATGAGAAAGGGTTGCCTCAAAAGGTTCCTACTGCCCAGGTACTTGCTATTCAGGGTGGAAGGATTAATAAGCCAAAACCGCAGCGTGCGAACAACAAGAAGGGGAAGGGTAAGGGAAAGGTTGACAAAGGCAAACAGGTTATGGCCTATCAACCTCAACCCAAGAAGAACCCTACTCCTAGGAAGGAAAATCCTGAAAAGGATCAAGCATGCCACCACTGTAAGAGCGTTGGGCATTGGAAGAGAAATTGTGCTCTCTATCTTGATGAATTGCGGGCAAATAAAATGAAGTACGAAGGGTCCATGGGCGCCGGTTCTTCTGGTAATTTATTTGTCATTGAATTATTTACTCTAAATCATAAAAATTCCTGGGTATATGATACTGGATGTGGTATTCACATTTGTAATACACTGCAGGGGTTTAGAGTGGAAAGGAAGCTTGCCTATGGGGAGCAATATATGCACGTGGGAAATGGCGCACATGCAGCTGTTGAAGCCATAGGAACGTTTAGTTTAGTATTGCCTTCGGGCTTAGTATTGTTATTAAACAATTGTCATTACGCACCTTCTATAATTAGAGGTGTTGTTTCCTTTTCAGTTTTGTTGGATGATGGTTTTACTCATACTATTTCACGTAATGGAATTGATGTTTCTTTAAATGGTGTATTTTATTTTAAAGCAATTACTGTGAATGGTGTGTTTGAAATTGATGTGATTGGATATGAATCTAACAATAATAATAATTCAATGCTTAGCATAAACAAGAAGATAAAGTTAGACTTGAATTCTTCTTATCTTTGGCATTGTAGACTTGCTCATATAGGCAAGGCTCGCATGCATAAGCTGCAACAAGAAGGGCTTTTGCAAAATATCAATGATGATTCATTTGATAAATGTGAGTCATGCATATCTGGGAAGATGACGAAGAAACCTTTTCATAGCAATATGGAGAGGGCTTCTGATCTACTTGGTCTTATTCATACTGATGTGTGTGGACCACTTAGACATTTGTCAAAAAGAGGTGCTAGCTACTTCTTAACCTTTACTGATGATTTCAGCCGTTATGGTTATGTTTATTTACTTAAGCATAAACATGAGGTGTTTAAAACATTTAAGGTTTTCAAAGCTGAAGTAGAACTGCAATTGGGAAAGAAGATCAAAGCTCTTCGATCCGATAGAGGAGGCGAGTATCTAAGCCAAGAGTTTAAAGATTACTTAGCTGAGAATGGAATTGTCCAGAATCTCACTTCTTTATATACTCCACAACAAAATGGTGTATCTGAGAGAAGAAATCGTACATTGTTGGACATGATACGATCTATATTTAATCTTACCACTCTACCTTTATCCTTTTGGGATTATGCTTTGGAATCAGCTGTTCGCATTCTAAATATGGTTCCCACAAAGAAGGTTGATAAGACACCATATGAAATATGGCATGGTAAAGCTCCTAACCTGTCTTATTTAAAGGTCTGGGGTTGCGAGGCGTATGTTAGACGTGACTCAGCAGATAAACTCCAACAAAGATCTGTAAAGTGTATCTTCTTAGGATACCCTAAGGAAACTATGGGTTACTACTTTTACTATCCAACTGAAAATAAAGTAATTGTTGCTAGGTATGGAGATTTTCTTGAAAGAGACCTCGTATCTCAAGAATTCAGTGGGAGAGTTTATGATCTGGAAGATGATCAAGAAGATGCATTACCTTCTGACAACACTAACGTACTTCCGGTAGAACCTGATAGTCTGGGTCCTCCACCAGAAGTTGAAGTGAATCCCGTTCGTAGATCCATAAGGACTACGCGTGCACCTGAACGTCTATGTCTTAACGTAGAGGTTGAGGAAACTATGTTAGGATATCTTAGAGAGCCTACTAGTTATAAAGCTGGCATGGCAAGTCCTGATAAGGACAAATGGCAGGTTGCAATGAATGGGGAAATGCAATCCATGAGAGAAAATGAAGTCTGGGTAGAGGTCGATTTACCTCCAAACGCCACGGTGGTTGGAAGTAAATGGCTCTATAAGATTAAGACTGACATGGATGGCAATGTACACGTCTATAAAGCTCGTCTAGTTGCGCAAGGTTTTACTCACACTTATGGCATTGATTACGAGGAGACCTTTTCTCCTGTAGCGGACATTAGAGCTATTAGAATTCTCATAGCTATAGTTGCATACTATGACTATGAGATATGGCAAATGGATGTCAAAACCACCTTCTTGAATGGTCGCTTAGATGAAGACATCTATATGAAGCAACCTGAGGGGTTCGTGAATCCACAATTTCCAAACCGTGTATGCAAACTTCAAAGGTCCATTTATGGATTGAAGCAAGCATCAAGGCAATGGAATAAGAGATTTGATGAAGAAATCAAAAGGTATGGATTTATTCAATATCTCGATGTGCCATGTGTATATCACAAAGTTAGTGGGAGTGATGTAATTCTCCTAATTCTTTATGTCGATGACATATTAATTATGGGAAAAGACATTCCGAGTTTGCAAAATGTTAAGGCATATCTTGGGAAGTGTTTTTCCATGAAGGATTTAGGAGAAGCTGCATACATTCTGGGAATCAAGATCTACCGAGATAGGTCAAAGTGGTTAATTGGTTTAAGTCAAAGCGCTTACATTGATAAAATATTGAAGAGATTCAATATGCAAAATTCCAAGAGAGGATATTTGCCGATGGAAGTAAAGCATGGCTTATGTAGCGATATGTGTGCTTCAACACCTGCTGAGGTGGCACGCATGTAGAAAGTTCCTTATGCTTCGGCTGTAGGATCTATTATGTATGTTGTGAGATGCACAAGGCCAGATGTGGCGTTCGCTCAAAACATGACCAGTCAATATCAATAGAATCCGGGTGAACTTCACTGGATTGCTGTTAAACATATTCTGAAGTATCTCAGGAATACGAAAGATATGTTTTTAGTGTATGGAGGAAATCCAGACACAGAACTTGGTGTTACAGGTTACTGTTATGCGTCCTGGCAGTGTGATAAAGATGATACGAAGTCTCAGACGGGTTATGTCTTTGTCATCAATGGAGGAGCAGTTGACTGGAAGAGCAAGAAGTAGAGTACGATTGTGATGTCTGCGACAGAAGCCGAATACATAGCTGCTTCGGAAGCTGCAATGGAGGCTGTTTGGATTAGGAAATTCATTTCAGGGCTTGGTGTTATGCCTTCAATTGAATCACCTATTGATATGTATTGTGACAATTCTGCTGCAATCATAGTTGCCAATGAACCTGGAGTCTTGAAGGGCACCAGACATTTTCTACGGAAGTATCACTATGTTCGGGAACAAGTCCGTGAAGGAAATAAATCTACTGAAAGTTCACACAGATGATAACTTAGCTGATCCTTTCACTAAGGCTTTAGCTAAAGACAAGCATATTGGACTTGCCAATGGAATTGGACTTCGTTTAGCTAATAGTTTCATGCATAACTGTGATTAGTATTTGGATAAAGGATATTGTAAAACATTTATTATTTTGATGAAATAAAGTTTGGATTATGTTTATTTTCATTTATAATATTGTTGTCCTATATTTGCATGTTTAATCCGTGAGTAACTAAGTTATTCTAAATGTCCGTTGTCGATTAATGATATGGGAGTATCATTAAATTAAGACAAATCTGAAAGATGTGGTAAAATATACTTGAAAGTATATTGATGAGAATGCATACCAATTTCGGATGATATTCAATGAATTGAATATAGGACTTATCCCAACTACATAATTTACTTTGTGGATATAGTTATAAGTAAATTATGAATAGTTATCCTCAGACTTGAGATACCAGATAAGTGTCATGAATGTAGTGCATTTCAGTGGAGCAACTTAACGCTATACGTAACTGGTAGTCATAAGGGTTGTTTTCAGAAATGTTACGAAGTTTATGGGTTATTCTTGTAGTCAAAACAGAATTTGTTCCTTCAAATTTATTTGGAGTTTAATACTGCTGGGCCCCTCGTAAGGTTGACAAGATGTTTGTGCGGCCGCACCCAAATCTCCCCTAAATATGTTTAGATGATTCGGTAATCTTAGTCAATCACTTACAACGAGAAACAGAATAGTTTTATAAAGAATGACTTAATTCCATATCTTTATTTAACGTGGTATTAGAAACAAAAGGATAATAATAATGAGAAATCATTAAAAGGTTTTCCAGGAGCCTTACTCGAGTTGTACTAAAGGCATCGAAGTGTTGCTAGACGCTAACCGATGTGATCACTCTATTAAGATATATCCAAGTGGGAGCTATTAGTTTTATGGATATAAATTAGTAGACGTGAGTTAGGATCGAACTCGAGACTACGAAATTGCACACTTTACGTATGAGAATTTAAAGTTAATAATTAAATATAAAATGTTATATTTATTTATTGATTAAACGAAATAACTAACGAACGTTAAGTAATTAATGTAATGGACTAACGGGCGTTAAAGGTATTTGGAAAAGGACTAAATTGGAAAAGGATACCCTCACCGATCGGCCAAGGAGGAAAAGGAAACAAACCCAACTTGTTCACCAAGTTTGCTTGGGTATATATACAAAACCTAGGGTGTTTGTAAATTATCTCTTGTGCTCATTGCTAAACCCTAAAACTGTTTTGTGTGTGTTTATTTGTCTCAAACCGATCGGCCACCATTCCTTGGTGTCGATCCATCACTTTTCCACAAACCAAGTTATTTGTTTTATCAAAACTAGCATTACTTTAATTCGGTTTAGTACGTGTGTACAAGAACGTAGTAATAACACACTATTGTTATTATTCTTGGATTGAATTACAAAACGGTAAGGGGTAATTCATATAATCCTAATAAATCAAATTAGGGTTCTTCCATTGCTAGTTTGTGGATTTGATTCTTGTTCGGCTAGAATCAAGAAAAGGTATGCATATTCTTTTATGTTAATTAATTGTTCATTAATAAATCCTATACGCTTCCGCTTGATTACTTTGATGTTTTGTGGTTATTTATTTGAATGTCATGTTATATAATTCCAACAATTAAACCCACAAATAGTTTTTTTTGGTAAAAGGTCAAAAACCTGGTAAATATATTACTCCAAAAAACGTTTAAGTACAAAGGATATGGGTGAATCCCATATCTCAGCCCGTTACATAGGCAAAAAGCTTACATAACAAGATACTTCCTATTATATATATAAGAAAATAAACCACTACTCAAAATATAACATTAGATTCCTATGGGGATAAAATTACTTGTTGATTTCAAACATTTAGTCCAACAAAAATATAACATTTAGTTCAAAATATAACATTTAGTTCAAACATTTAGTCCAACAAAAAAAAACTTAAATACATTATGTGAAATGTTTATAATCTTTAATCTGTCTACATATAGTAAAAAGTATGTGAGTTGCAACTTATCATATATGTAATTTTATAACTTTAATGATTGGAAATTTTTCTGAATGTGTTTTTACATATCTAATTTGTATTTATCTATATCTAGTGTGTGTATATATATATATATATATATATATATATATATATATATATATATATATATATATATATATATATATATATATATGGGGATAGCTTGGCTACAATTATTGTAGCCAATTGGCTACAATCCTTCATTAAAAATACACTAGCAATGAATCAGGGACTCACAGAAAAGAATCAGGGCCCACAAAAAAAATCAGGGTCCCACATTTATAGCACAAAATTGTAGCCAGTTGCCTACAATAAATTGTAGCTAATATATTCCCTATATATATATATATATATATATATATATAAACATTGAGTGTCATGCAATAAAGTTTTGATAATACTCCCTCCATCCCAAAATTATAATCCCCTATTAACTTTTTCGGTCTTTCTTCTACAACTTCGACCTTAAATATTTTTGTTTGTGTTATATAATACTTGATGAAAAATATATGAATGGATTGAGTTTTAAATTTATTCTCATTGGTATATCTTTCATCAATTATTGTATAACACGAATTAAAATATTTAAGGTCAAAATTGAAAAGAAAAGACCGAAAAAGTCAATAGATGACTATAATTTTAGGACGGGGGTAATAATTAAATTTTTGCATAATAATTGAATGTAGTGCAAGTATTAATAATTATAAAATTTATAAGAATTGAGTTTCATGCAATTAATGTATGTATTATTGTTTTATATATCTATATAACAATAAGAATTAAATGTATTTATAAAAGTTGAGTACGGAATTTTTATGTCCCGTGTCCAATTTGACTAAAATTTAAATTTTTTTACGCAAAAACGCTTGACTATAACAGACTCATTTAAACACTTAATAAAATGACATATTTCTATAACATTCAACTCTTTAAATACATTCCAAGAACCTATATTCAAAAACCATTTAAAGACCTATTACACAAAACTATAAAACAACAACTTTAAACCTGTTACAACAATACGCCGTATGGCCCAAAAGGAATGCGTCGTGTTGCCCTCTAAGACCAATACGCCGTATTCCCAATAAGGAATACGTTGTATTACTCTTGAGCTCCAATACACCATATCCATTAAAGGTGATACGTCGTTTTACTCATCAAGTTCAATACGCCGCATCCAATAACTTGGATACGCCGTATTAAGCTAACAGTCTCAAAACCTGCAGATTTAACTACATGAACCAATACTTAACACCATAACCATTTTGACACCATTTCAACTCTATAACCTGTACAACCTTATCCGTTTACCATACAAACTATAACTAACCCATTCTATAATGTTATATACGCCACTTGACCCATTATAACCCAATATGTGTACAAATTGACACTAATCCAAACACCCATTTTAACATAACACATACACTTTAACCAACTCTATAACACATCATTGACACACTTTAACACATAAATAGACTTTGACACTTGATCAACGACACATAACTTGTTTTTAGACTCT
This sequence comes from Chrysanthemum seticuspe, assembly GCA_019973895.1. Lineage (NCBI taxonomy): Eukaryota > Viridiplantae > Streptophyta > Magnoliopsida > Asterales > Asteraceae > Chrysanthemum > Chrysanthemum seticuspe. Next base: position 3,121,700 of record BPTQ01000005.1, on the reverse strand, counting down.
CGGGTGTACAACATTGACTTTGAGCTCGGTATTATACCTAAGCTCCTAAATTTATTCAAACCTTCTAAACCACCATCCAATCCATAATCCAAGCCAATGCATCATCAACAGATTACCTACAAAACATTGTCAACTATAACGTAAGCGAAAACGCTTAGTAAATAATTGGTTAGTGATTCGTTCCAAACGGTCAAGTTTATCACACAAATCAACCACTTGTGAATGGCCAACCGTAATAAAATTCAAACAGTCTGAAACAAATGCAATTTCCCTTGGAATGTAGTGGATTCCCGGGTCGTTAAGTCCTACGGAGGATTAATGGTGCTACAACACTTTCAGGTGTCGAATAATCACTAAGGATAGTGATTAGTAAGGAATTTTTGTTTATAATTACACTACTGATTGATTTGAATTGATTTTGGATACAGAATTGTAAAGCACAACAATCAGATTTAACAAACTTAAATACGTACGTTTAATAAACTACGTACAAAATAAAATGTGAGTTTTAAGAAATAAAAGGCCTACAAATATGAAAATGATATTTTTGGAATCCTAAAAATAAAATAAAATTATTAGAAAATTAAAATTATTTTTATGACTATTTATTTAATTATTATTAATTAAAAACTATTTTTAACTATTTAATAATACACTAAAATAGAAGAAAATATGAAATAAAGCTAGAAAATTGAAATTATGACTTAGAAAAATCTAAAATATTATAAAACTTATTTTAAAATTGAAAATATATTTTTTTACACTTTTTATCTATTTATTATTAATTAATTACTATTTAAAATACTCTTAAATACAAGAAAATACAAAATTAAACTGGAAAAACGAAATTTTAACTTAGAAAAATCTAAAATATTAGAAAACTAATTTTAAAAATAAAAAGATATATTTTTTATGTTATTTATTTATTTATTATTAATTATTTAATACTTTTTAACTATTCTAAATTCTAATAAATACTAAACAAGCTAAGAAAATTATGAAACTTTTTCTAAAAATATCCTATGGTGACAGAAAACTAAGAAAATTATAAAAACTAAAAGTGCTTAATAATAAGCTGAAAAGAAAATTCAAAAAGCTAATTTCTATTAAATAAACGCTATCACTATATTTAAAATGATATTTTTGTGGTTTTTCTTTTTCAAAACTATTTAACTACTGATATTAAGTAACTTTAATGAAAACAAAAATTTTATAACTTAAAAATAAGCTGTTTGTGAGCTTATAATCTCAATAGTTAAGCTAATGAGCTTATTTTGATGAATTTAAGCTCAAACAAGCTTACAAACTGGAACCAAACTGAAATAAGTTATAAATAAGCTAAAGCTACTCAAATTAAGCTAAAAGACACAAACAAGCATATTGAAAAGCTTTAAATAATCAAATAAGCACTTATACTAATCTAAGTAACCAAACAGTCCTGCAGCTAATTTCCCAAGCTAATTAAGCTTATCAAACAAGCTTAAAAGCTCAAAACAAGAACTGAGGTGTCAAGATTAGCTGGTGGGCTTTCCAAAAAGTCCAAGCTCTCACACTGGGGACCACTGGAGAGCTTATGAGGAGCTTATGAAAAACTTGTGAACCACTGATTAGTTATTTGCACATAGAAATGGGACAAACAATAAGCTTGATGCAGCCCTATTAAATAAGCTACAAAGTAGAAAATTAAGCTTGGGACTTCAAGATGACTAGGTCAGCTTTCCAAAAAGCTAAGGTTCACAAGCTGAGACTAACTAATAAGCTTTTTATGAGCTTGTGAAAATGACCATAAAACTGTGCACAGGGCACCTATTTGAAAAAGGTGTTAAAATAAGCTAAGAATTAAGCTACTAAAGAAGCTAACTAGAAAATATAAAAAATACAGTGATTAAGATGAGCAACTAAAGTTTATAATCCTAAAATCTCAAATCCTAAATCCTAACAGTAAGTGCACAAGAAAATCACAAAGTTTATTCAAAACTGTAAACAAGAAAATTTTGACTTTTTAAGTTTATACTAAAGTTTGACTAAAATGAACTTTAAATTGATCCTACTCACTGATTATGATAGATTAAGCTATGATAAGATAAGATTAAGCTATGTTAACAAGTTCTAAGCTACTTTGATGATTTTGACAAGTTAAATCCTAACAGTGAACTAATGAGGTGAAATTAAAGGTGTTTTTGACTTTTTAATAAACAAGCACTGGTTTTTATGGTTTCTTTGAGCTATATTGACCTAATGCAACAAGTAACAACCACAAACAACAACACAAACAACCTTAAATGCAGTTAACAAGGCAAATCCAAACAACCCTTATTGAGACTGTTTTGAGATTTTTCAAAGCTCAACACTGATTTAGACCATGCTATTGATTTATAACCTTGTATTATCATATAATGAGACTATATAAGCATAAAACAACAACAATAACAGCATAAAACTAGGAAATACCAATTATGCTATATTAACTGTTTAAAACAAGATTTTTAGTAACTACAATTTAAGAAGAACAAGCTAACTATTATATTGTTTAATTATACTTAACTATAACTAAGAAACATAGAAACACAAAGATTTAAGCTAATAAGTGAATTTAACAGTGAAATGCAAGAATAGCTTAAAAAGGCTTACAACTTGTATTGAGCTGAAAACACAGAACAAGGTCCAAAGATCACCCCTATTAGCTTACCACTAAGCTTCTAAACCCAAGGAAATCCAAGATTTACCCTGCTCTAGCTTTGATCATCATTTCTTATGATTTTTGATTTTTGACTAATTTTTTTTTTGTATTTTTTTTTTTTTTTTTTTTTTGTATTTTTTTCTTTTTGATACTATAACTGATTTTAAAGGTTTCTAAAAGCTTAACTAAGCTTTCTAGGAGCTTATGTTGGCTTATTCAGTCCATAACAACAACTAACAACAACATTAACATAACATGAGATTTTGAGCTTGAAAAATTGCATAAACTGGAAATATGATTAAGACTTGAAATTGATACTTGAAAAACTTTAACAATACACTGAAATGGCTAGAAACAGTACTTGAAAGCTGGAAATTACACTTGAATTTAAAATTTAACTAAAACGACATAAAGTAAATTCAATTAAAACTAGATATCTTTTACACTGCATCCCCTCTCTTCTTTTTAGCATTTTGAGACTCCCCATATGCCTATGATCATTTCTCATCAACAATCTTGACCATTGGTGCTCTGAAACATATCCTAGCCTTTAAAACTGATTTTGGCGCCAAAAGTGGTACTAGTAGATTAGAGCAGGTTTTCTTCAATTAAGGATTATTGGAAGATTGTGGAGGTGGAGGGGACAAAATGAGAAGTAGATATGGAGCTAGGAGTGATTTGGAAAGCAAAAACAGGGGTTGTGAGGGTAACAGTAAACTGCTATGGTGAGGAAGCATTTATTGCAAGGTAGGCTAATGAGAGGAGGGGGGATGAGCTGGAGAGATTAGGCAGTGAGGTGGAAAGGTGGTGAGGTGGTGAAAAACCACCCTGGTTTTGGAATTACAAGTGAAGGTGAAGAAGATGAACAGTGGAGGCTGTTTTGGCGGGCGTTGACCGTTTGACTTGGTTTTAATAATTAAGTTGGGGGTTCAAAATGGATATTGGCAGGGTCAAGTGGTATATTGGACTGGCTCAAGGTTCATGGTTCAAGGGTCAAGGGTCATGTGGAGTTGGGCTTGGGTTTGCATTTGGGCCACAGGATTGGGTTATGGGATTGGATTTGGTTTTGGATATTTAAAAGGAATCTGTTTGGTTTAGTATTAACACAAGGACCATTTATGTAATTTCTGCCAAGTTGAGGGACTGAACCTGTCAACATTTCAAAGCTTAACACAAGGACCAAACTTGTCATTTATGAATAGTACAAGGACCATATTTGATTATTTTCACTTTTTAAATTTCCAAGGACTATTTTTGACATTTTTCAAAGTTTAGGGACTAAAGTTGTCATTTTGCAATTTTTGATTTTAAGGACCAATTTTGACAACTCATGAATCCCTAAGGACTTAAAATGATATTTTTACAAGTTTTGATTTACCAGGGACTATTTTTGACAACTTTTGAAACTTGAGGGACTAAAACTGCCAATTATGCAAACTTGATACGTTTTTCATCTGATTTTGGCATTTTTGTATTTAAAACACATAAAACACTTATTTATGATATTTTTATCATTTTGATGCATTTCTGAGTGTTTTTAATTGTTTTGCAGTTCAGATTTGACCAAAAATGATGAGTATTTACACACTCATCAATCCCCCACACTAAACTATTGCTAGTCCCTATCAATCTTTTATGAAAACTTAATGGATTTCATCTCTTTACCAAAAACCATTACTTCTGGAGTAGCCAATTGTTTCAGTTCAAGTAAGAACCTTGGCACAATGATAACCAAATGATTTTGTGCAAATCATAAGCTGTAAACGGATTTGATTTGTCTTTACCAGAAGCCGTTTGCTTTTGGACTAGCCAACTCTTAGATAAATTATCAATATTATCTTTGGTGAGTCGATTACCAATTATGGTTTTCCAACTGCCTTTACCACAAGCCATAACCTTGTGGGCTAGCCAACTCTTCACTAATTAAAGATATGGTGAGCTGAACACCATACAATTTTGGGCAAATTGCAAGCCGTCAACGGATTCGAGATATCTTTACCAAGAGCCGTTTGCTCCTGGATTAGCCAATCCTTATGTGGGTTAGACATGGCGGACTGATTACCATTTGCTGAGTAAGTGAAAAACACTTACTCCAAAAAAAAAATTTGGCCAAAAACGGGGGAATTTGGTGGAATAATTACATGATAAAATTCGTGAGAATTCCCCCCCACACTAGAAATGAATATTGCCCTCAATATTCAAAGTACCGGCGGTTATGCCGAAACATAGAACATAAAAGGGAAATACTACGGCCATTATTTTATTTTTTTGATATATACACACATTTTTTTTTCTTTTTTTTTTTTTTTTGAAACTTTATATACAACAGCGGGGGCAACTCCCCCACACTAGGGTGGTAGAAAGTAGAAATAAGTCAGAAATATGGGTGAAAACCCATATGGTGTGTGCTACTGTTTTTTATTACCGAGTCACTAGCTTGACTCGATCCCCGCATTCATTGGTTCATGGGGAAAGTTTGTAGATCCGGGACAACCATGGGTGGAATGTCCTCTCCAAAGTAGTGCTTTAATCGATGACCATTCACTTTAAAATTTGGACCATCGGGTTGAGATAACTCAATAGTGCCATAAGGATAAACCTTAGCAATAGTAAATGGACCAGACCAACGGGACTTGAGCTTTCCCGAGAAAATCTTCAATCTTGAATTGAAAAGAAGGACTCGATCACCGACGTTGAAAACGCGGTTCTTGATTTTGGAGTCATGAATCTTCTTTGTCTTTTATTTGTAGATCAAAGAGTTCTCGTATGCTTGATCACGGAGTTCATTTAATTCATTCATTTGAACTTTTCTGTGATCACCAGCTGTCTGAATATCGAAATTGGCATGTTTCAAGGCCCAGTATGCTTTGTGCTCAAGCTCAATCGGCAGATGACACGCCTTCCCGTATACTAGCTTGTATGGAGTACACCCGATAGGTGTTTTATAAGCTGTACGGAAGGCCCAGAGTGCGTCATCCATTTTATCCGACCAGGATGCACGATTTTCGCCTACTGTCCTTTCAAGAATTCTTTTTATACCTCGGTTGGAAACTTCCACTTGCCCACTTGTTTGGGGGTGGTACGCGGTAGAGAGACGGTGGGTTACACCATATTTTTGCATGACTCGATCAAATTGGTCATTGCAGAAATGTGTACCACGATCACTGATTATAGCTCGCGGAGTTCCAAACCTAGCAAAAAGAGATTTTAAGAATTTCACAACAACTCGGGCATCATTAGTGGGTAAAGCTTTTGCTTCAACCCATTTTGACAAATAGTCAACTGCCACAAGTATGTATTTGTTTCCTCGAGATGATGGAAATGGCCCCATAAAGTCAATGCCCCAGATGTCAAATATCTCACACACTTGAATGGCGTTTTGCGGCATTTCATTTCTTTGAGAGATATTTCCGTGACGTTGACAAGCGTCACATGCTTTGACAAATTCGTGGGCATCTTTGTAAATCGTGGGCCAATAAAACCCGGAATCAAACACCTTTTTAGCGGTGTAGTTTGGACTATGATGGCCCCCGGTGGGTCCAGTATGGCAAGCTTTGAGAATGTCCATAGCTTCCTGTCCATAAACACACCGTCGGATGACTTGATCCGCACAGATTTTGAATAAGTAGGGGTCGTCCCAGAAGTAATGTTTAACATCCTTGAATTTGTTCTTCTGTTGGGTCGACATTCCTTTCACTATGAAGTTACCCGCATGGTAATTTGCGAAGTCAGCAAACCATGGGGTAGTAGAGTTTCCACGAAAAGAAACCGCATTGAGTGTCTCGAGAGGAAATGTTTCATTTATTTCCTTTTTCTCGAAAACATCTTGGTGAGGGTTTTCTAGATGGGACAGATGATCAGCAGCCAGGTTCTCGGCTCCTTTTTTATCACGTATAATGATATCGAATTCTTGCAGGAGGAGAACCCAACGGAGCAATCTCGGCTTTGCATCTTGTTTTGCAAAGAGATATTTGAGAGCCGAATGATCCGTATACACCACGCACTTGGTCAAGATTAGGTATGGCCGAAACTTCTCAAACGCATACACCACAGCTAACAATTCTTTTTCTGTAGTGGTGTAATGGGTTTGAGCTTCAATCATAGTCTTACTCGCGTAGTGGATAGGCTGAAAATGCTTGGATCTACGTTGCCCCAGGACTGCACCGATAGCAAAATCACTTGCATCGCACATGAGCTCAAAAGGCAAATCCCAGTCGGGAGCAACGAGAATGGGTGCTTCAGTAAGCTTTTTCTTTAATATTTCAAAAGCTTCGATGCACTCGGGTGAGAAGATAAAAGGAGCATCTTTTTCAAGAAGATGGGTCATAGGCCGGGCGATTTTAGAAAAATCTTGTATGAATCTGCGATAAAAACCGGCATGACCTAAAAAACTCCTAATACCTTTGACGGTAGTAGGATGAGGCAATTTAGCAATAACATCGACTTTTGCTCTATCTACCTCAATCCCATTTTTTGAAATCTTATGGCCAAGGACTATGCCTTCTTTGACCATAAAGTGGCTCTTCTCCCAATTTAGACAAAGATTGGTGTCTTCACACCGTTTGAGCATTTTTTCTAAATGGGAGAGACATGTTTGAAACGAGTCCCCAATGACCGAGAAATCATCCATAAACACCTCCATTGTTTCCCCGATCATGTCGTGGAATATGGCCATCATACATCGTTGGAACGTGCCAGGAGCATTACATAAGCCAAAAGGCATACGTCTGTAGGCAAAAGTTCCGTATGGGCAGGTGCATGTGGTCTTCTCTTGATCCTGTGGATCAATGGGGATCTGAAAATACCCCGAGAAACCATCCAAGAAACAATAGTACTCGTTCCATGCTAATCTCTCAAGCATTTGGTCCATGAAGGGTAGAGGAAAATGGTCTTTTCGGGTGGCGTCTGATAAGGTTTTAAAAGGTACCATTTTGAGGGGTCATTTAAGTCCTTATTTGATCACTTTTGTATCCGTTATTGCTTAATATCGTTCCTTTTCACTTTTTAGGTCTCGTGAAGGCAAAATGCTGGAATGGCACTTATTTGGACGAAAAGGCGCGAATATATGAAGAAAATGGCCAAAGTCGAAATCGAGACACTCACAGTCGCTGAATGTAGAAGGCGACGGCGTCAGGAGCTATTTGCGACGCCGTCGGAGAATTATTGTGACGGGTCAGAACTCAAAACTCGTATTTTCAAGGGACGGCGTCTAGTTGTGAAAGAGTAGGCCGTCGCTACTCAGACGGCCTAGATGCGATCCAGACGACGTCAGAAGCTGAAGAGGACGGCGTCACGGACATAAGGTGACGCCGTCGCAAGGTTAACGTGGCCAAGACGAAACCCTAATGGCGGCGACACGACGGCGTCACTAAATATAAGGTGACGCCGTCGCAATTGTAATCTTATATATAGAATCCGAATTTTTCAGTCTTTGTGTGGAGAGTCTTTGGAGTAAAAACCTAAAACCGAACCTAAGGTGTCTTGTACAGTATTTTAAGGTTTTTAACCCTATCTTACACCAAGATAAGTCTTTGCTTCATTAATTCAATTATGTCTTTGATTATTTGTGTGTATGCTTGCATGTTCTCCATGTCCGGCTAATTTATTTGTGTGTTTGCTTAGGAAGTATGAAACTTAATTATTAAATATTGATTGGTTGTTTCTTATCTTAGTTGATTAATGATCTAGTAATGCGATAGGTCATTCGTTGTGTACTTAATGCTTGATTCATCTTTGTGAACCTTAGAGTATGATTACCTGAGTGATTGTAGGCTAAAACATCCGAAGAGTGCCTTAGAGTAGGAGTCTATAATCTCTAAGTGGATTTGTAGACAAGACCCTTTGGTAAGTTCAAAGAGTTAGGGAGAAACGCATACCCTACAACTTTAGAAACACAACGCAACTAGGAATAAGACGTGACACTCAACCATCAATAGGAGATAATTAAGGAGTAATACAAACTAAGTAAACACATCTTTAAACTATCATACGAGCACACATTAATTAGACATAGACTCCCACAACCTTAGTTTAGATAATTAGATAATAGTAGAGTAATCGGTAGAAATACCAACCCCCCAAATCCAATACCCGAGATTCGTACCTTTCCATTTTCATAAAATATAAAAAGATAAAAAATAATCTTCCTCAACCTTAACCTTAGCGTAGTAACTCCCTACTAGCATTCCTATTCCCCTAGAGAACGATATCAATACCCGTGGATTACCCTAATTACTACACTACAACGATTAGGTTCACTGCCTAGGGTGTTATAAAACTTGCTCGAAGAAAAGGAAGTTCCTTTGACCCCGAACGACGCGTGTAGCGTTATCAAGTTTTTGGCGCCGCTGCCGGGGAATAGAATAGCTAGTTAGTAGTCCACCTCGTTTAGGTTTCTTTGCTTGATTCCTATCAAGTGAGATTTTTTCTTTTTATTAGCTTCCTTGTAGTCTATCCCCCTTCTTTGTGTTTGTGTTCGTAAAACCCTTTTCATTTGTCGCTATGGCAAGTGAAGTTGCATTTGAATCATTAACAAATGAGGAACAATTGAATTTTGCAGATTGGTTTAGTTTTTATTGTTCTGATAAATTTGTGAGTGATCTTAAAGATATCCAAAAGAACAAGGGTGTAAGATTGGATGGATTTGATATATTTTGTGTTTGTGTAGCTTCTATTCAACGATCGTTGTCAAGATCAACTCCTTTTAGTGACACCATCTTTAGAATTTTTCAGAAAAGCCTCCTATGCATAAACCTTCAGTTGTTACAACTTGAGGAAATGGATAAGAAGGATTTGTCTGACCTTAGGAATCATGATCAAAAAGACCTAGTTTTTAAGAACATGAAACCTAAACCCAAACAAGATTGTGAGATGGTTGAAGCTAAAGTACCTAGTTGCATGTGTGGGATAGATTTCAAACATTTAGGAAATCTAGATATAATGGAGAACAAGGTGGAAACTCCAAGCCCACAAGCCCTACCATCACTTGAGGAACACACATCATTTATAACTTACCCGGAAGAAGTAGAAGAGACTATAGGAGCCCCAATTGATAGAGAACCTTTGGACCAAACGCCACTAGAGAATGTAGGTTTAGATGCTTGTTGTCGTGACCTCTCTCTTAGTCCTAGGGAAGTTCCTAATTTTGATGAACCGGAGCCTCAACCAAAAACCTTACCCAATGTTCCGTCTTTAGATGTGAATCTTGGAATTGAATTAGGCCCCAATCCACCCATCAAAATAAATAGTCCGGGTAGTTGCTTGATAAAGGTGGTAGATTCTAGGCCATGTAGAGTGGAAGCTAATATAGGAGTAACCCATGACCTTACACACTTATATCACCCATTCATGGTTGATAACAAGAAACACTATGGGTTTAAACCTGGTTTATTATGTCAAGATGGATCCTTAACTAAGAATCTTTTGAAGTTGATAGAAGATGATCCATTTTTAGGAGGGAGATTTGATTCACCCGCTACACCAATAGACTTAGGTAAGGTTATAATGAATGGAGCACACTCCTTTGAGCATATAAATCACCCATCACCCTCTCCTCACGTAGCAAATTTCCACCCTAAGGGTGTGTATTGCTACTATCACCCGCACTTAAACTTAAGTGTAGGAAAAACTTCCCCTTTATCCGTTAAATAAGGGTAGAGTCAGGCTCGTGACTCGAAAAAAAACAAGCGCTTCTTGGGAGGCAACCCATGTGTATTTGTTTTTCATTTTTATTTGTGTGTCGTATATCTTTTATTAATTGTTTATTCTCATGTTTGAATTTGTAAAAATGCTTTATTTTGTCTTTAACCTCGTCTTAATTACATATAAAGGTATTTTACATAAGGGATAAGTGTAGGGAGGATTACACACGTTTTCAAAAGAAACGTGAACATGAGAATTACAATTATTTAAAAGATATACATGTGTGTTCGTTCGAGTCAAATGCTTGTATCGAGTCATAATGGATGTTTTGTAGGAAATTTTTTCCAGATTCTAAAGATGTAAATTTTCCAGAAATTTTTCCAGAAAATCGCAAACCAGTTTTTGTCAGGATAACCTGACGGCGTCAGGATTGCAACCTGACGGCGTCAGGAAGAAGTAAAAACATCAGATTACTTTTTCTCGTTTTCTGAGCTACTTATAAATTTTTGGAATTTTCCAGGTCTTAATTTTCTTAGAAATTCTGTAAACATCCATTCCACAAGCATTATATCCTAGTTTAAATCGAGTCTTATATATATTATTACCGTCGATTTTACGCGAAGGTTTCGTTTGTTTTCTTCAAGTGTGCAGGTTTAGTTTGTCAAGAAGAAGTTACATAAGATTGGAAGGAGCTTTTCACGCATAAATTCTTCTTGAAAAGAATTTAACCACCACTTTACACGGATCCTACCGAGCTAATCAGGGGAGTATTAGTTTCTTTCGTTTTTAATTACCTTCCATTATCATAACTTTGATACTTTCGGGGAACATTGGGGACAATGTTCAGTTTAAGTGTAGGGAGGGAAAATAAAACGGGAACTTTGAAACTATGCTTATCCTTGACTATTTGCTTTGTCTAATTGTATTTGTGTAATAAACCATGAGAAATGTCGGTTAGGGTAATTTTGGCACCAAATTTAAAATTTTTCATAACATATAGGAGTGGGCCATTAGTCTTAACAAAAGCGTCTCATGGATAGGAAGTTATATGACTAGCACAAAAACCCTTTACCACCCAAATTCTACCCAAAATGTGAGGATCGCCCTTAGATTAGTAGGAATTAAAGCATTCATCTTTAATGCTTAGAGTGTGAACCGGTAGTATATTAGATTCTAGAACTTGTTTTGTGATGCATTCCGAGATCGCAAGTGAGGCTACACTTGTGTAGTTAGGAATAACTAAATGATAAGAGGCATTAGGAAAACCCTTGTTTGATACCTGTAATATAATTACTTCTTCCACATCGGTTGAGTAATTCCCCCACACCCTTTGCGTTGTACTCATCTTTAGTACACGATACCCCTAGTTAACCCCTCAGAGCCTATCCTTTTCGCGGTTCTCGTGATATTTCGGTTTTTCCGGAATATCAATGAAGAGCATTGTTTACACCCCACCCCCAAATATACACCCAAATCGCCTTAGCCTACCCCTTATGCACTCACTTTTAGTGCAAATATTTGTTATCACCCTAAACCCTTAGTTTAATTATCTAGTTGCTTGCATAAGTTGCTAAGTCAAGTCATATCCTTTGTATACAGTTTTGGGACGATTGGGATTCATGGGAAAAGTTAAAGTTTATGAAATGACGGGAAGGGAACGTTAAATTCAAATTCCCTTTGTTTACGTAATAATGTACCCCAAGTGTTTTGATCTTTTCAAATCGGGTCAAATTAGTATTAGAGTAATAAAAACTCAAGTGTAGGGAGATGCTTATAAATCCCTAGTATTTTGATGTTATCTTAGAGGATGGTAGAGTAAAAGTGTATGAAAAATATATATATATATATATATATATATATATATATATATATATATATATATATAGAAAAAGAAAAAAAAAAGAAAAAAAATAGAGTGATTAAAAAAAAAAAAAAAAAAAAAACATACGGGCTATCATCCTACATCTATCCTTTAAATTTATGTTTGTTTATTTCAGTTATCTAGAGTTTAGAGTGTCGAGTCTTGGCTTAGCAACGCCATTCTTCATATGCAGTTAACATAAAGATTTTTGACTTACCACCACTAAATAGCCTATCCCACCAAACCCTTATTTCCCTACCGTAAGCCTAACATTACAACCCTTTAAAAGACCTCTTTGATAGTCTTTCCTAGGTGCTTACGCCAAAGCGATGGAGGTTTGATCTATTCTCAAGCCTATGGTAATCTATGTACTAGGACCGGTTAATGAGTGTTTATCTTCCATTTCCTATATTGTTATATTTCATTTATACACCTGAGAGAGATGTGAGTATCCAAACACCCCATGTGAGGTGCTAGTATGTAATTTCCGTGCTTGTTATGACTTTTGCGGGGCTTATATGTGTTGTGGACCGTTTTGAATTAATGCTGAATGACCCCTAACTTATAAATTAATTGGCTAAAAGCACATTTGCTTGAGGACAAGCAAATAACAAGTGTAGGGATATTTGATAAGGTTTTAAAAGGTACCATTTTGAGGGGTCATTTAAGTCCTTATTTGATCACTTTTGTATCCGTTATTGCTTAATATCGTTCCTTTTCACTTTTTAGGTCTCGTGAAGGCAAAATGCTGGAATGGCACTTATTTGGACGAAAAGGCGCGAATATATGAAGAAAATGGCCAAAGTCGAAATCGAGACACTCACAGTCGCTGAATGTAGAAGGCGACGGCGTCAGGAGCTATTTGCGACGCCGTCGGAGAATTATTGTGACGGGTCAGAACTCAAAACTCGTGTTTTCAAGGGACGGCGTCTAGTTGTGAAAGAGTAGGCCGTCGCTACTCAGACGGCCTAGATGCGATCCAGACGACGTCAGAAGCTGAAGAGGACGGCGTCACGGACATAAGGTGACGCCGTCGCAAGGTTAACGTGGCCAAGACGAAACCCTAATGGCGGCGACACGACGGCGTCACTAAATATAAGGTGACGCCGTCGCAATTGTAATCTTATATATAGAATCCGAATTTTTCAGTCTTTGTGTGGAGAGTCTTTGGAGTAAAAACCTAAAACCGAACCTAAGGTGTCTTGTACAGTATTTTAGGGTTTTTAACCCTATCTTACACCAAGATAAGTCTTTGCTTCATTAATTCAATTATGTCTTTGATTATTTGTGTGTATGCTTGCATGTTCTCCATGTCCGGCTAATTTATTTGTGTGTTTGCTTAGGAAGTATGAAACTTAATTATTAAATATTGATTGGTTGTTTCTTATCTTAGTTGATTAATGATCTAGTAATGCGATAGGTCATTCGTTGTGTACTTAATGCTTGATTCATCTTTGTGAACCTTAGAGTATGATTACCTGAGTGATTGTAGGCTAAAACATCCGAAGAGTGCCTTAGAGTAGGAGTCTATAATCTCTAAGTGGATTTGTAGACAAGACCCTTTGGTAAGTTCAAAGAGTTAGGGAGAAACGCATACCCTACAACTTTAGAAACACAACGCAACTAGGAATAAGACGTGACACTCAACCATCAATAGGAGATAATTAAGGAGTAATACAAACTAAGTAAACACATCTTTAAACTATCATACGAGCACACATTAATTAGACATAGACTCCCACAACCTTAGTTTAGATAATTAGATAATAGTAGAGTAATCGGTAGAAATACCAACCCCCCAAATCCAATACCCGAGATTCGTACCTTTCCATTTTCATAAAATATAAAAAGATAAAAAATAATCTTCCTCAACCTTAACCTTAGCGTAGTAACTCCCTACTAGCATTCCTATTCCCCTAGAGAACGATATCAATACCCGTGGCTTACCCTAATTACTACACTACAATGATTAGGTTCACTGCCTAGAGTGTTATAAAACTTGCTCGAAGAAAAGGAAGTTCCTTTGACCCCGAACGACGCGTGTAGCGTTATCAGCGTCATTCAACTTACGATAGTCAATGCAAACACGCCATCCCGTTACCAGCCGAGTTGGAATTAACTCGTTATTTTCATTTGTGACAACAGTAATGCCACCCTTTTTCGGAACACAGTGAATTGGGCTAACCCAAGGACTATCTGAGATCGGGTAAATTAATCCTGCATCAAGAAGTTTGAGAACCTCTTGTTTAATAACATCATGGATTTTTGGATTTACTCTTCTCTGATGTTGAACTGCTGGTTTGAAGTCATCCTCCATCAAGATTTTGTGAGTACAAAATTCATGGTTGATACCCTTAATGTCGGAGAGTTTCCAAGCAATTGCTTGCTTGTGTGACTTCAAGACTTTTATGAGAGCTGTTTTTTCATCTTTACTCAAATCTCTAGCAATAATGACGGGTAATTTATCATCACCCTCAAGAAATGCATACTCGAGATGAGGAGGTAAGTCCTTAAGTTCAACGTCAGGAAATTCTTCAGTTTTCTCAACTGACTTGACTTCCTTGTTATGAAGCTCATCGGAAGGGAGTGGAGGAGAAGTGTCCTGATTTAACAACTTCTCTAGAAGAAGAATATCTTCATCCATGTCAATTGGAGCGTGATCAATTTCCTATGAAACTGAATCACTAGACAAGTATGCTTCAATTTCTTCCAAGATGAAGTCACTTCCCTCAAACGGAGTGAGAGAAGGAGTAGAATTGGCAATGATATGTTGAGAAGATGTAGTGAGATCTTCACTCACAGAATTATGAGAATAACCAAGAAACTCTTGAGAGTACTCCTCAGAAGCAACATCAATCACATCGATTCGGTTAATCGATTCAGCATCATAGTTTGAGGAGTACCTCGAAGTTTGATCAAGGTTAAAGGTAACAGCTTCATCACCCACACGTAATGTGATTTCATGCTCAAATACATCGATAAGGGCATGGCCCGTCCTTAGGAATCCTCGTCCAACAATGAGAGGAACCCGTGGATCAGCATCGAAATCAACAACTACAAAGTCAGCGGGAAAATGGAACTTTCCTACTTTCACAAATACGTCCTCGGCAATGCCAAGAGGACGGGATATTGAATGATCTGCAAGCTCGAGAGTCATGCATGTAGGAGTAAGTTCTGGAAGAGAAAGTTTCTTCCATACTGAATGAGGCATCAGGTTAATGCTTGCACCAAGATCGGCTAAGGCAAAGCATTCAACCATTCCTGGAAATACACAAGGTAAGAGAAATTTCCCAGGATCTCCTAGCTTATCGGGAAGCTTCTTCAAGATAACTGCTGAGCAGTTCTCGTTCAGAGGAGTTTTTGCCATCTCAAACAGTTTTTCCTTGTTGCTTAACATGTGTTTAAGAGTTGATGCAAACTTGGGCATCAGCATGATAGCATCCGCAAAGCTTATGTCAAAATGTAGTTCTTGGAAAATTTGAAAAAATTTGTCCATTTGATGACTGGCTTTTTCGCGAAGCTTTTGCTCATTTAAACGTGATGGGTAAGGAATAGAAGATTTGGATTTTTGGTTTTCAACCGGGACGTCATGTGAATCAAAAACAACTCCTTGCTTAGACTTGGGTTTCGGGACAACTTGAGGTTGGACATTGTTGGCACCTCCGTTATTAGTAGGAAGTTCCTTGTCCTTTGTCGCCTCAGGTTCACTTTCCACTACCTTTGGGAGAGAAGAAGAAGAGGTGGTAGGAATAGCGGGTCCATCATATGAAACACCACTTCTGGTTGTGATCGCCTTTGCATCACCCCTCGGGTTAGCGGTCGTGTTGCTCGGAAGTTTTCCTGAGCCCGAGGGTTGATCATTTAAAGACTTCTTTAAATCAGCGATCTGACTGACCAACAACCTGTTCATTTCATCTTGGGATTTCATGAATTGCTTCAATAACTCATCAGATGATGGTACTGGAGGAGGTGGAGGGAAATTTTGAGGTCGGATGTTTTGATTATGACCTTGTTGTTGAAAATTCCCTTGGTTAGGATTCACATTTCCCTGAAATTGATTCCCTCGGTTGAAATTGTTTTGATTAAAGTTTCCTTGATGTTGGAAACCTTGATTTGGTCCGGGATAGAAATTACCTTGGTTTTGATAACCTTGGTTCATTCTGGGTTGGTTCTGATTCCGGTTTTGTAAGTTTGGATTCTGGTTAAAACCGGGTGGTCCCTGATAAGTATTAGCACGGTAGTTTGGTTCATTTTGAGGACGGTATTGATTACCTCCCTGATGTGAAGTACCGGCTATAGCATTGGCTTCAAATGGACTACCATCGGTGGCAGTACAGTTGTAGTATGCATGAGGGCCACCACAAGTAACACAAACCTCGACTTTCTTCACTTCACCATGTGATGGTGTCTGTGCGAAAGTGACTTTCTTTTGGTTAGCAAGAACCAAAGCCTGAACAATATCCGTGAGTTTGTCAATCTTATCATCGGTGCTAGATGTACTCACAGGAGATGAAGTAGAAGGTCCAGCATTAGACTGAGAATGATATGTCTTTGCTCGGAAAGGGCGGACCTGGGACTTGTTTTCTATGATTTGCAAGGCTTCTTTTGTGGACTTGCTCAAGAAATTACCTCCCGCGGAGGCATTTAAAGAGTCTTGGTCAGCTTGTCTCAAACCATTGTAGAAAGTATCCATTTGCATTAAATCGGTAAAACCATGATGTGGACACTTGCGGAGCAACTCTTTATAACGATCCCATGCCTCACCGAATGATTCCTCAAATCTTTGAGAAAATTTCATTATCTCATTCTTAAGACTTGTAGTTCGGGATGGAGGATAGAATTCGTTAACAAACTTAGTGACTAAATCCTCCCATGTCTCAATGGAACGAGGGGGTTGTTTCTCAAGCCAATTCCGGGCTTGTCCCTCTAGAGAGAATGGGAACAGAAGAAGCTTAATTGCTTCATGTGGGACATTCTTGTATTTGATGGTCGATGCAATCTTGTTGAACCATCGAATATGTGCATGAGGGTCGTCCCGCTCAAAACCATAAAATTGGCTTTGGGTTACAAGATTAAGCAACCCGGTTTTGAGCTCAAAGGTATCAGCCACGATGGCTGGAACAACAATGGCATCTCCGTACACTACAAGAATATGATGGAATACCCACGGAAATTACCCACACTCATTCTTTTGAGGGCATTTACCCACCCAAAACCCACCTATTACCCACGATCGGTGACTTACAAAGTCGATTTTATTTTCCCTCGGTTTTCCCACATATTTACCCACTCAAATAGCCACATGAATATATTTGGTGTGCAATATGTGGGTAAATAATTGGAGCCAAAATATTTCCCACGGATTACCCACATCGTGAGTTATTGTGGCTATATTTGTGGGCAACTTAGTGGGTAAATATTATTTACCCATGAAATGAAAATATCCTTTTCACCGGTGGGTGATCCTCCATGGGTGTTTTGAGGGTGAATATATACCCATGACTTTTCCCGTCTTGTTGTTTGCATGGGTAATTTTTATGAGTAATTTCCAATGGCCAATTTATGGCTAAAAATACACTTAGGGATGTCAAAAAGGTCGGGTTAACCCGACCTACACATGAACACGATGAGCCTTACAACCGGAACCTGATATTGTTATAGGGTTGTTTTAGGTTGAGATATTTGTCTTGTCGAGTTATCAGGTCAATCCCATAAAACCCTTTTTGGCATGTACTAAAGTCTAAAACAACCCAAATCTACATGAACCATCTATCCAATCCGACCATTTTGCCACTTATACGGTGAACACTTTGTTAACATTTCTCATCTCATCTTCTGCCAGACAATTTTCTTTACATTTCGCGTAACATAGATAGTCATCCTCATGTTATTGATTAATTCTGTAGCGGTGTGACCTGGATAAGTTTTTTTTTTTCTTTTTTTTTTTAAATTTTTGTTTATGCAACTCTTTTATAAATTATCTATTTAAACGAGTACGAATTGCCAATTTTATTACATTTTACTTATATTCGGGGTGACCCAAACCTGAATGGACCGGATCGAGTAGGCCCGACCCAAATTGACTCGATCCCGAGTTCAAATTGGTTCGGGTTCGGGCATATTATTTTTATCCTTTTCCCGGCCCGAATTGACTCGAACCCAACCAACCTGACCCAATTAACACCTCTAGTCCTATGGCACCATAAATGGTGTTATATGTGGGAGGGTGTTTTGTGCTAAGTGATATATTCTGGTGTTACATGAAAAAGTGCTGAGATAACAACACTTTTACACGGCACAATATATTGTGTTATTATTATTATTATTATTATTATTATTATTTTTTAAAACAACATTTTTTATTAAAAACTCATAGGATTACAATAAATTAGTGAGAAGCTGAGAAACCAACTGGGCCCCCACACCTCTAGCAATGGCAAAACCAATCCTATTAAAAATATGAATTGCTGCACGCGCTCCAATGTCTTGAGTCATAGAGAATCGTCGAATGCGCTTATTATTATTATTATTATTATTATTATTATTATTATTATTATTATTATTATTATTATTATTATTATTATTATTATTATTATTATTATTTTAATATAAAACATCACTTTATTAAAAACTCAATGGATTTACAAGAAATTAGTGGGGAGCCGAGAAACTAACTGGGCCCCCACACCTCTAGCTATAGCAAAACCAATCCTATTAAAAATATGAACTGCAGCACGTGCCTCAATGTCTCATAGAAAATCGTCGAATACGCTTTAGTAGGGTTACTGCTGTTGGGGGTTATCTCCCAGAACAGGGTTAAGACAATCAATGACAGTAGCAATACCACTAGGTGGTTACCGGATATCACTTGGAATCGTGTGATCACTTTCCAAAGTAAACTATTCGACCCTAATGCCTGGGTATCACGAATATCTACTTGGGATAAGACCAAATGCAGTTAGAGAATTAGGCACAATTCTATAACCCTTTCGCTTAGAAGTATTTAGTGTTCTCTGTGTTTTTTCTCATGCATGTTCAGATCTCCTATATATAGGAGGTTACACTTGAGCTATTCCAATGGAATTATGAGTATTAATCGGCCCATTAATAGCCTCATAATTATCCCCATTATAGCCGTTAGTGGTTACATGACTAATTAAACGTGGTCATAAAGAAGTTGTAACTGCCATTTAGCAGTACTTTCCATAAGCAGTACTTTCCACTAGAAGTACTTTCACTTGCAGTGGAAGTACAGCCTATCAGTGGAAACACTGCTTATCAGTACTTTAATAGCACTATCAGTGGATACACCACTTCAGTGGAAACACTGCCTATCAGTGGAAACACTGCTTATCAGTGGAAACCACAAGCAGTACTTTCCACAAGCAGTACTTTCACCAAGCAGTACTTTCACCAGTACTACCAATACAAACCACTATAAGAGTCAGGGTGTTCATGGACCTTATGGGTGTACACTCCGTACCTCCTAACCCATTACAAGGTGTGAACTAATCCCACAAGTGCACTAAATTTTCCAACAATCCTCCCCAAATTTAGTTCACTTCCTTTTGCATGTAAAATAAACATTAAGCAAAACATGTGCATAAACGAAAATGTCCTGAGGATTGAATTTCCATCTTAGTAATTACACGTTCAAATATTCGAGAATCAGGGTGTTCTAAGAATTGAACCCTTCAACCCATTTGAATACCTGAAGATAACTACACACAAGTTTTCAAACACTTAAAAGCTCCTGACACTATACAAGCCATGTGTCCATATCCAAATTCATAAATGTTGTAAAAGCTAAAAGTCCAAAAGCTTCCTGAAGCGGCAAAACTTCAACATTTACATAGGTGGTTCCTCTTTAGTCATGCTCCTGCCAAGCACTTTTTCAAAGAAAATTAACCATTAAGAAGTAAAGACTTCATCCTCCTTTCAGCAGGTTCTGAGCACAACCTTGGGATGTAAATAAAACATGTGCTCCAGTCCACTGAATGTTCAGCTTTCCACATTGAACTCAGCTCCTAAGTTTCCTCAGGAGGGAGTTGGGTGTCCTAGCATTCAGTGACTAAGTTGGACTTAAACCCATCCCTTTAGCAGACTTTATAACCAAGTCTCTAGCCAGACCCTTCGTCAAGTGATCAGCTAAGTTCTGTTGAGATAGATACCACCCCATTCATGATAAGCTCACGAATCATGCTATGTCTGACACCTAAGTGTCTAGACTTACCATTGTACATCTGGCTATAAGCCTTAGCCAATGTAGCTGCACTATCACATCGGATAGAAATAGGTGCTATAGGTTTAGGCCACAATGGAATCTCAAGAAGCAAGTTTTTCAACCATTCAGCTTCTTTACCAGCAGCTGCTAAGGCCACAAATTCAGATTCCATTGTTGAACTGGTGATGCAAGTTTGCTTCTTGGATGCCCAAGAAATTGCACCTCCACCAAGTAGGAATACCCAGCCACTGGTAGACGAATTGTCTTCAGTGTTACTGATCCAACTTGCATCAGTGTAACCTTCCAACACTGATGGGTAACCAGTATATGAGAGACTATAATCCATAGTTCTCTTCAAATACTTCAGTACCCTTTGAACTGCTTGCCAGTGATGAGCACTAGGATTACTAGTATACCTGCTCAATTTTCCCACTGCAAAACCAATATCAGGCCTTGTACAAGTCATGGCATACATCAGGCAGCCAATTACCCTAGAATACTCAAGTTGAGATACAGCCTTGCCATGATTAGGCATCAGCTTCTCACAAGTATCCATAGGAGTACTCACTGGAGTACAATCAAAGTAATTGAATTTCCTCAGCACCTTCTCAATATAATGAGACTGAGAGATAGAAATTCTTTTACTTTCATGTTTAATCCTTATACCAAGGATAACATCAGCCTCCCCCATGTCTTTCATGGAGAACCTTGATGACAAAAATTCCTTTGTCAGGTCAACCTGATTTTGGTCAGTGCCAAAGATCAACATGTCATCAACATATAGACAAATGATGACTCCTTTACCAGATTCATCAAATTTGCTATATACACATTTGTCAGCTTGGTTAAGAACATAACCATTAGACAAAACCACTTCATCAAATTTTTGATGCCATTGCTTAGGTGCCTGCTTAAGTCCATAAAGAGACTTAATCAGTTTGCACACCTTGTTTTCATTACCAGGCATGATGAAGCCCTGAGGTTGGTTCATATAAACCTCCTCTTCCAATTCACCATTCAAGAAAGCTGTTTTCACATCCATCTGATGAATAACCAGATTGTGAATAGATGCCATAGCAATCAGCAGTCTTATGGTACTGATACGAGCCACAGGGGCATAAGTATCAAAATAGTCTATTCCTGACTTTTGTTTAAAGCCTTGAATAACTAGTCTAGCCTTGAACTTTTCAATAGTTCCATCTACCTTCATTTTTCTTTTAAAAATCCATTTGCAACCCAGAGGTTTGCAACCAGGAGGTAGATCAACCAACACCCAAGTGTTGTTACCCATGATGGAATCCATCTCATCACTGATTGCTTCTTTCCAGAAAGAAATATCCTGGGACTTCATTGCTTCTTCAAATGTTTTGGGGTCATCCTCAACAATGAAGCAATAGGAGTATTGGTCTGAGACCTCATCCCTAGTACCTTCAACTAAGTATAGTTGAAACTCAGGTCCAAATGACTTTGGAGTCCTGACCCTTTTGCTCTTCCTGAGCACAGGTTCAGGTTGCTGAACCACAACCTCATCAGGGACCACTGATGGTTCATCATCAGGGACCTCTGATACACCAGTGTCATGAGTTCCATTAGGAATCATCTGACTTGGTCTAGGGACTGATGAGAATCTATTCTCATCAAAGTCTGCATCCCTTGATTCAATTATTGTGTTAACTGAAACATATTCATTAGGTTCAATAACATAGAACCTAAAAGCCTTGGAATGCTCAGCATATCCAACAAAGATGCAGTCAATGCCTCTTTCACCCAAAGTCTTTTGCTTTGGATCAGGGAGTCTTACAACAGCCCTACAACCCCAAACCTTGAGATAATTCAGGTTGGGTTTCCTTTTAGTCCAGAGTTCATAAGGGGTAACCTTGTTCCTTTTGTTTGGAACCCTATTTAATAAATAGCAAGCTGTTAACATAGCTTCACCCCAGAACCCTTGACTCAGTCCTGAATAGGACAACATGGAATTAACCATCTCCTTCAGCACCCTGTTTTTCCTTTCAGAAATACCATTTTGCTGAGGAGTATAGGGAGCAGTAGTTTCATGGATAATACCAATAGACTGAAAGTACTGAGTATCCATGTACTCACCTCCCCTATCAGTCCTTAATCTTTTGATCAAAGACCCAAGTTGTAATTCAACTTCAGTTTTAAACACTTTGAATTTATCTAATGCTTCATCCTTGGTATGTAATAGATAGACATAAAAAAATCTAGAAGCATCATCAATAAATGTCACAAAGTACTTCTTATTCCCCAAAGAAGGAGTGGCATGCAAATCACACAGGTCACTGTGAATAAGCTCCAAGATCTTAGTCTCACGACTAACACCCTGAAAGGGTTTCTTGGTTATCTTGGTCAACATGCAAGTTTTACACTTTTCAGTGTCCATGTCAAAAGCAGGGATTAAACCATCCCTAGACATATCTTGCATCCTTTTATAGTGAACATGACCAAGTCTAGCATGCCAAAGGTTAGAATCAGTCTGTTCATATGAGGTCACAAAAGCTGAAATAACACTGTCAGTGGTAATATTAAGCCTGAACTTTTGATTACATAAATAACCAAAACCAATAAAAACACCACATTTAGAAAGAACAAATTTATCAGATTCAATAACTTGTTTATATCCATGATTATTCAAAACACTACTTGAAACCAAGTTCTTCCTGATATCAGGAACATGAATAACATTAAACAAAGTTACAATCTTTCCAGAACTAAACCTAAGATCTACACAACCACGACCATGCACCAAGGCTGTTGACTCATTTCCCATGTGAAGAATAGAACCATCATTCAGTGACTCATAAGTCTTGAACCAGCTTCTATCTTTACACACATGAACTGTTGCACCAGAGTCAACCCACCACGCAACATCATCATCCTGCAAATAAAAAGATTCAGATACATATGTAACATAATAAATCTGAAAAGACTTATTAAACATATTCTGACCTTTCAGTGAGTTGGCTGAACCACCACTCCCTGAACCATTAGTGCCTGATCCATTGGCTTTACCACCAATTTTAACACCCTTGCAGTCCCTTTTAATGTGACCAGTCTTGCCACATTTCCAACAAGTAGGTGTAGCCTTCTTGTTAGGATCTGCCCTTGTGTTGTCATGATATTTGCGTTTGCCTTTGTTGTCATTGTACCTGGTAGAGTTGTTATGCTCTACCATATTGACAACAGATGGTCCAGCAGCATTTCTACTCTTTGGCTTGTCATTATCCTGCACCTTGAGAGATTCCTCAATGTGCAGATGACTGCCCAACTCAACAAGAGTTAACTCCTCCTTCATATGTTTCAAGGTATGCTTGAAATCTTTCCATGAAGGAGGGAGTTTGTCAATGACACAAGAGACTTTGATAGCCTCATCCATGTTCATTTGGTGTTGTGTAAACCTTCCAAGTATTCCAAGAAGTTCATTGTATTGTTCCATAACTGGTCTTGAATCAGTCATTTTGTAATTTGTGAAATTACTAACAAGGAACTTCTTACTTGATGCATCCTCAGCCATATATTTGGCATCCAAGGAATCCTACAGTTCTTTGGAAGATTCAAAGTTCTGATAAATATCAAACAAAGAATCAGACATACCATTCAGAATAAGACCTCTGCATATGTAGTCATCATTCTCCCACTTGCTCCTCCTCCTGATCTGCTCCACAGTAGCATCATCCCCATCATCAGGGATAGGTGTTGTCAGCACATACACCACACTCATGCTAGATAGCAAGAAGTGCATCTTCTTCTGCCACCTCCTAAAATCCACCCCTTCAAACTTATCAAGCTTGGCAAAGTTTGAAGCCATGTGTTTCATTGCAGCAGTTGCCATTGATTATCACTAAATAGTTTACTTTGATTGTTGGGGGTTATCTCCCAGAACAGGGTTAAGACAATCAATGACAGTAGCAATACCACTAGGTGGTTACCGGATATCACTTGGAATCGTGTGATCACTTTCCAAAGTAAACTATTCGACCCTAATGCCTGGGTATCACGAATATCTACTTGGGATAAGACCAAATGCAGTTAGAGAATTAGGCACAATTCTATAACCCTTTCGCTTAGAAGTATTTAGTGTTCTCTGTGTTTTTTCTCATGCATGTTCAGATCTCCTATATATAGGAGGTTACTCTTGAGCTATTCCAATGGAATTATGAGTATTAATCGGCCCATTAATAGCCTCATAATTATCCCCATTATAGCCGTTAGTGGTTACATGACCAATTAAACGTGGTCATAAAGAAGTTGTAACTGCCATTTAGCAGTACTTTCCATAAGCAGTACTTTCCACTAGCAGTACTTTCACTTGCAGTGGAAGTACAGCCTATCAGTGGAAACACTGCTTATCAGTACTTTAATAGCACTATCAGTGGATACACCACTTCAGTGGAAACACTGCCTATCAGTGGAAACACTGCTTATCAGTGGAAACCACAAGCAGTACTTTCCACAAGCAGTACTTTCACCAAGCAGTACTTTCACCAGTACTACCAATACAAACCACTATAAGAGTCAGGGTGTTCATGGACCTTATGGGTGTACACTCCGTACCTTCTAACCCATTACAAGGTGTGAACTAATCCCACAAGTGCACTAAATTTTCCAACAACTGCATCCTTCTCAAGTTCTCCAAACGAAGAGAATGAGAAGGGGAGGAACCCATATCCAATTTCCACACATTTAGCATCGTACTTGGCGCGTTTACGTTGTGCGGCATCAATAACCGCACGCCCTGGCATAAAATCAATCATCCCAGATTGCGTCAAAGGCGACGACCCCGTAAGAAACACATACATCACGTCCACCATCCATGGATGAACATTTTTTTTTTTTTTTTTTTTTTTTTTAATTATGAAACATCACTTTATTAGAAAATCATAGGATTTACAAGAAATTAGTAGGGATCCGAGATATTATTATTATTATTATTATTATAAACATTACTTTATTATTATTATTATTATTATTATTAAAGTGGTCTAAAATTAATGAATATTTCATGGATGAAAATACATATAAAAAGTGGGGGTTTCACAGGCGGCAAAACATATTTGGAAAATTAAAACTTAAACTTTCCACCAGGCCATACAAAGTTAAATCTCAACCACGTTTTAAATTTTTACAGTTTTTGGCTCTTTCCATAATCTAATACATCAACGTGGGCTATGCTCCTCTAAGTGTCTTCTTGTATGTACATGGTTTTAATAATTTTTGTCATGTTACCAAGCCAAAGTCTAATCG
This sequence comes from Chrysanthemum seticuspe, assembly GCA_019973895.1. Taxonomy (NCBI): domain Eukaryota; kingdom Viridiplantae; phylum Streptophyta; class Magnoliopsida; order Asterales; family Asteraceae; genus Chrysanthemum; species Chrysanthemum seticuspe. The sequence continues at coordinate 3,096,032 of BPTQ01000005.1, read as the reverse complement.
GGTTTTATGATAGATTTTATTGTGTGACTAATTAGTTCTCTCTTGTTGTAGTGTGAGATCTCGTCGCTGTGTTACTACCAATATGATCAGTGGCAGTTTTTATGTGCCGTCGTTAGAAATAAAAAAAAATAAAAAAAAAAAAAAAAAAAAATAATGGTGTTTCAGATCTACAAATGACAAACCGCAGGTAAATTATTTATTTTATTTTGAGATTCAGAGTTGTTTTTCTTAATCAAACCAGGATTATGCAACATTATTTGAGCAGAGATGGGTAGCATTAGAAATTAAATAATTGTACGTATAGCGGTACAGTTGATTTCGGGATTATATATTGACCGGCGCAAATCTGGATGGAAACTGAAACAATTGTTTAATGGTATTTCCATTTTGTTCTTCAAAACATACTCTTTTTCGCTTTTAAATGTTACATTATAGACTAATTCCATTATGCAATTATTGGATTGATTAAGTGTATTATTTTGTTTACTGTTTAGGCAAGGAAATTGTTAGGATATTGCCAATGAAAGCAAATGTGGAAGGGGGTTTGATATGATTCCACATGCTTTTGAAAAGCTTACGGTATGTGTATATTCAAATTTGTCCATCTTCAAGTACTTCTTGTTGATTTGAATATAAATGTTAATGCATCACGTTAACTCAACAGTTCATAGATATACATTGAAAGAAGGTCTAATGAGGTTTTACAATTGTTGGAACTTTAGAATTGAAGCTCTCAATGTTAGTTCTTATATTAAGTCTTACATATTAGTAGAACTATAATACTAGTTAGGCAATTTTATATAAAGACCAACATAGTAGACTAACAATGAGTTTCACTAAACAAATATAACTTATGTTAGATTATCATGGTCATCTTGCTCTGCACTTTACTTGTCAACTTGTTAACATGGCAACTTGTGATCATTTTATTATAAGTAAAGTTGATGTCATATGTATGAAATGCAGGGTATGGATAAATATTGACGGATTCAAGTGAAGACCGGCCAACATGTGAACACTGTACAATTGAGAGCTTGCATTCTGTTTGAGCACCCTACTCAACTAGGAAACAACTCTGGTGGACTAAAGATTGTGAACATACCTTGATATGTAACATACTTGACCTAATATTTCTTATGATTGGAAATCATTATACTGCTTTAGAAACATCCAAACACTAGCAATTCTCATATGTTTTGTTGTTGTAAAGAGTTGTAGATGTATTAGTTTACTGTATTAATTGTATTTAGATGCAATATTAATCTAATAAAGCAATTGTTCATATTAATTTTTTGGTATTTAGCTGTATTTAAAATGTAAAAATTGTTGTTGTAGTTTCTCTACAATTACTTTACGGGTAATCATAATTAATAAACTCGATGTTTGAAATATTTGCCCATAAAAAAATGCGTCGAATGTGGTTATATATATGGGTAAATTTACCCATAGATTACCCACTCTTACGTTCATGGGTGATTTTGTGGTGATTATAAAATCCCATGAGAAGTTTACCCTCGGTATTAATAAAATCACTCACCGTAAATGGTGTGGGTAAGTTACACATGGATCCAAAATAGTGTGGGTAAAGAATTAGCCTCGGAGGTTTTACCCATTTAACTATATTCATGGGTATTTAGTGAGTATTAGGCAATTACCCACAAATTTGCATCTTTTACCCACAGATTTGGTCCGTGGGTATTTGACAGAATTCTTGTAGTGGTAACCCTCGATGGGTGCTTGGAGAAGCTCATTCATAGGCTTATCTTCTGCCATTACGACAGGGGGTGGTGGTGGTAGACGTTCCTCAGTCACGGCTGAAGGAGTAGAACGTCCTCTACGTTTTCGTGGAATACTTGCAAGCTCTGAAAGTGGACTTTTGGAGCTGGAAGAACGAGTGCGCATGCACTAAGTATAAAAAATCAGTTTTCAAAAACAAATGCGAGGCAAAACGACAAATGAACTTAAACCAATAATCACAAATGAAATGGCTTCTTTGAAAAAGGTACACCAAATCACAAGGACACAAAGGCAAGTTTTGATCTTTAAGATTGGGAACTTATTAATGTTCACACCCCCAGTTGGTAGGTGTACTGCCTTGATTTGCGGTGGTTGGTTTTTATGTATTTATTAAGTACCACTGAAAAGACGTAGGTATGGATTTGTGCTAAGGTTTAAATATTTTTGGACAATATTTTTGGTATCGTCTCGTTTAACCAAATCGTACTTCTTTAAGAATCACCTTAAAGACAATACAAGCTAGAAAACGTTATGATCGTTTTGTTGTTTTATATTTTTTAAGTGTTGTTAACACTTTAGGAAAAGTGTTAATGAACTTTTTGGTTTTGATTAACTTTACAAAAAACTATTTACAAAAGGTGGTATATGTGCAAGAATGGATCTGAGAATGCTTAAAACACACTTACAGCCTCCCCGGCAGCGGCGCCAAAATTTTGATTCATTCCAAACGGTCAAGTTTATCATACAAATCAACCACTTGTGAATGGCCAACCGTAATAAAATTCAAACAGTCTGAAACAAATGCAATTTCCCTTGGAATGTAGTGGATTCCCGGGTCGATAAGTCCCACGGAGGATTAATGGTGCTACAACACTTTCAGGTGTCGAATAATCACTAAGGATAGTGATCAGTAAGGAATTTTTGTTTATAATTACACTACTGATTGATTTGAATTGATTTTGGATACAGAATTGTAAAGCACAACAATCAGATTTAACAAACTTAAATACGTACGTTTAATAAACTACGTACAAAATAAAACGTGAGTTTTAAGAAATAAAAGGCCTACAAATATGAAAATGATATTTTTGGAATCCTAAAAATAAAAGAAAATTATTAGAAAATTAAAATTATTTTTATGACTATTTATTTAATTATTATTAATTAAAAACTATTTTTAACTATTTAATAATACACTAAAATAGAAGAAAATATGAAATAAAGCTAGAAAATTGAAATTATGACTTAGAAAAATCTAAAATATTATAAAACTTATTTTTAAATTGAAAATATATTTTTTTACACTTTTTATCTATTTATTATTAATTAATTACTATTTAAAATACTCTTAAATACAATAAAATACAAAATTAAACTGGAAAAATGAAATTTTAACTTAGAAAAATCTAAAATATTAGAAAACTAATTTTAAAAATAAAAAGATATATTTTTTATGTTATGTTATTTATTTATTATTAATTATTTAATACTTTTTAACTATTCTAAATTCTAATAAATACTAAACAAGCTAAGAAAATTATGAAACTTTTTCTAAAAATATCCTATGGTGACAGAAAACTAAGAAAATTATAAAAACTAAAAGTGCTTAATAATAAGCTGAAAAGAAAATTCAAAAAGCTAATTTCTATTAAATAAACGTTATCACTATATTTAAAATGATGTTTTTGTGGTTTTTCTTTTTCAAAACTATTTAACTACTGATATTAAGTAACTTTAATGAAAACAAAAATTTTATAACTTAAAAATAAGCTGTTTGTGAGCTTATAATCTCAACAGTTAAGCTAATGAGCTTATTTTGATGAATTTAAGCTCAAACAAGCTTACAAACTGGAACCAAACTGAAATAAGTTATAAATAAGCTAAAGCTACTCAAATTAAGCTAAAAGACACAAACAAGCATACTGAAAAGCTTTAAATAATCAAATAAGCACTTATAGTAATCTAAGTAACCAAACAGTCCTGCAGCTAATTTCCCAAGCTAATTAAGCTTATCAAACAAGCTTAAAAGCTCAAAACAAGAACTGAGGTGTCAAGATTAGCTGGTGGGCTTTCCAAAAAGTCCAAGCTCTCACACTGGGGACCACTGGAGAGCTTATGAGGAGCTTATGAAAACTTGTGAACCACTGATTAGTTATTTGCATATAGAAATGGGACAAACAATAAGCTTGATGCAGCCCTATTAAATAAGCTACAAAGTAGAAAATTAAGCTTGGGACTTCAAGATGACTAAGTCAGCTTTCCAAAAAGCTAAGGTTCACAAGCTGAGACTAACTAATAAGCTTTTTATGAGCTTGTGAAAATGACCATAAAACTGTGCACAGGGCACCTATTTGAAAAAGGTGTTAAAATAAGCTAAGAATTAAGCTACTAAAGAAGCTAACTAGAAAATATAAAAAATACAGTGATTAAGATGAGCAACTAAAGTTTATAATCCTAAAAGCTCAAATCCTAAATCCTAACAGTAAGTGCACAAGAAAATCACAAAGTTTATTCAAAACTGTAAACAAGAAAATTTTGACTTTTTAAGTTTATACTAAAGTTTGACTAAAATGAACTTTAAATTGATCCTACTCACTGATTATGATAGATTAAGCTATGATAAGATAAGATTAAGCTATGTTAACAAGTTCTAAGCTACTTTGATGATTTTGACAAGTTAAATCCTAATAGTGAACTAATGAGGTGAAATTAGAGGTGTTTTTGACTTTTTAATAAACAAGCACTGGTTTTTATGGTTTCTTTGAGCTATATTGACCTAATGCAACAAGTAACAACCACAAACAACAACACAAACAACCTTAAATGCAGTTAACAAGGCAAATCCAAACAACCCTTATTGAGACTGTTTTGAGATTTTTCAAAGCTCAACACTGATTTAGACCATGCTATTGATTTATAACCTTGTATTATCATATAATGAGACTATATAAGCATAAAACAACAACAATAACAGCATAAAACTAGGAAATACCAATTATGCTATATTAACTGTTTAAAACAAGATTTTTAGTAACTACAATTTAAGAAGAACAAGCTAACTATTATATTGTTTAATTATACTTAACTATAACTAAGAAACATAGAAACACAAAGATTTAAGCTAATAAGTGAATTTAACAGTGAAATGCAAGAATAGCTTAAAAAGGCTTATAACTTGTATTGAGCTGAAAACACAGAACAAGGTCCAAAGATCACCCCTATTAGCTTAACACTAAGCTTCTAAACCCAAGGCAATCCAAGATTTACCCTGCTCCAGCTTTGATCATCATTTCTTATGATTTTTTATTTTTGACTAATTTTTTTTTGTATTTTTTTGTATTTTTTTCTTTTTGATACTATAACTGATTTTAAAGGTTTCTAAAAGCTTAACTAAGCTTTCTAGGAGCTTATGTTGGCTTATTCAGTCCATAACAACAACTAACAACAACATTAACATAACATGAGATTTTGAGCTTGAAAAATTGCATAAACTGGAAATATGATTAAGACTTGAAATTGATACTTGAAAAAGTTTAACAATACACTGAAATGGCTAGAAACAGTACTTGAAAGCTGGAAATTACACTTGAAGTTAAAATTTAACTAAAACGACATAAAGTAAATTAAATTAAAACTAGATATCTTTTACACTGCATCCCCTCTCTTCTTTATAGCATTTTGAGACTCCCCATATGCCTCTGATCATTTCCCATCAACAATCTTGACCATTGGTGCTCTGAAACAGATCCTAGCCTTTGAAACTGATTTTGGCGCCAAAAGTGGTACTAGTGGATTAGAGCAGGTTTTCTTCAATTAAGGATTATTGGAAGATTGTGGAGGTGGAGGGGACAAAATGAGAAGTAGATATGGAGCTAGGAGTGATTTGGAAAGCAAAAACAGGGGTTGTGAGGGTAACAGTAAACTGCTATGGTGAGGAAGCATTTATTACAAGGTAGGCTAATGAGAGGAGGGGGGATGAGCTGGAGAGATTAGGCAGTGAGGTGGAAAGGTGGTGAGGTAGTGAAAAACCACCCTGGTTTTGGAATTACAGGTGAAGGTGAAGAAGATGAACAGTGGAGGCTGTTTTGGCGGGCGTTGACCGTTTGACTTGGTTTTAATAATTAAGTTGGGGGTTCAAAATGGATATTGGCAAGGTCAAGTGGTATATTGGACTGGCTCAAGGTTCATGGTTCAAGGGTCAAGGGTCATGTGGAGTTGGGCTTGGGTTTGCATTTGGGCCACAGGATTGGGTTATGGGATTGGATTTGGTTTTGGATATTTAAAAGGAATCCGTTTGGTTTAGTATTAAAACAAGGACCATTTATGTAATTTCTGCCAAGTTGAGGGACTGAACCTGTCAACATTTCAAAGCTTAACACAAGGACCAAACTTGTCATTTATGAATAGTACAAGGACCATATTTGATTATTTTCACTTTTTAAATTTCCAAGGACTATTTTTGACATTTTTCAAAGTTTAGGGACTAAAGTTGTCATTTTGCAATTTTTGATTTTAAGGACCAATTTTGACAACTCATGAATCCCTAAGGACTTAAAATGATATTTTTACAAGTTTTGATTTACCAGGGACTATTTTTGAAAACTTTTGAAACTTTAGGGACTAAAACTGCCAATTATGCAAACTTGATACGTTTTTCATCTGATTTTGGCATTTTTGTATTTAAAACACATAAAACACTTATTTGTGATATTTTTATCATTTTGATGCATTTCTGAGTGTTTTTAATTGTTTTGCAGTTCAGATTTGACCAAAAATGATGAGTATTTACACACTCATCAGTTAGTACATGATTAATACTTCAATCATCATATAAGCAACATGAACACATTACTATAACACGTATTCGTAACGCACATAACACGTTAAGACATCAACACATACCTTAGCCCCTCCATAATCAATGACTAGTTCTATAACATCCCGTTAATATCACACCTTCTAAGCATCTTAACCATTCTTAACACTAACATTCATAATCACATAATACAACAACTTTCATATTAAGCACATAGTAACCAAGTTGCTTACCTTTGATTCCATAGCTAAATATCAAGAATAACAACATCATCATCCATACTTGATTCCTACTCAAACATCATACAAACACTTATTACCACATCAAAGCAATATAATCTAACAATGGTTTACAAAACCCACCATCATCTTTAGTCATCATTTGATCATATCTTGATCATATGATGAAACCCCTTCTTTACCCAAATTCAACATAAACCATTAAATGGTCTTCGCCCATAAACACTATATCATCATTACATTAATTTGAAACAATAATTACTCAAAATTCCCAAATTTGGGTTCATACACCCTAACTCACCAATTTACAATTAACACAAGAATTGAGTTACTTACTTGCAAAAGATCATTGTCATGGACACATTACTTGGTCATTAGTGAAAACCTTGTTTCCTCCTTTCTTTCTCTCCACAAACAACACACACACACACACATACATTTATGGATAATAATGAAATGTATTGGTGTTTTATATATCTATATAACAATAAAAATAAGAATTAAATGTATTTATAAAAGTTCGATTCAAAATTAAGTTTTTTTGGTATGTAATTAATTTCTTTCAAAGAAATTCGTTTTATTTTCAAGTATCTTTATAACATCGTGTATAATAGATTTTTAAGTAGATATACGCAGTAAAGTTTAACTTTTTATAAAATATTAAGTTACGTGTATTGAACAAGTAAGAATGACTAGTACATAAATTGAAGGTAAGATTTTGCTTATTAAATCTGAGTTTTGATTTTTCTCGTTTCAAAATAAAAAATGAGTGTTGTCATTGCTTCTGATTTCTTTCACTTCAAAAATAAAAATGGGTAATGTTATTGGTAACAACCCCCCCCCCCCCCCCTCCTGCCACCCCCTTATCTTTTACTGACAAGAAATGACATGTTTTAATCATTTTATGTTCTGTAATTTTTGTCTTTTGATACTTTTATTTTGTCTAAATTTATAACCTTACCCCCGAATAATACACTTCAGAATAGGTTTATCAGATTCATACATTCTTTGTGTTTCTTTTGCTTTTTAGTTTTTTTGTCCTATTTAATCTAATCAAATACTTATTTCGTACTTTTTGTCTTTTACTAATTTTGTCATGTCAAACTTTATACCTTTAACCTGTAATAATACACTTTAAAAAAACAAATATTCCATAAATTTTGTTGTCTTCTATTGAAAAAGAAGGTAGCATAATCATTCAAAAGAGGTATGAATAACCATCCCAGCTAGTAATGGGGATGATGTTGCTATTTCATTAATGTCGGTTCTTGAAGTTAATGAACGATTTTTAATGAACGATTTTGCAATTCTGTTTATGGGTTTTTCCTAAGGCAAAGAGTGGCATATCCGGCTGTTAAAAATTATGTCAAGAACATTTTGAGTAAATATGGTATTGTTAAACAATGATGAACTCTAAATGATTTTTTTTAAAGTTTAGTTCTAAGGACGAGATGATGTAATGCTTGAAAATGGTCCATGGTTAATTTGTAATGACTAACAATCTGAAAAATGGTCTCCGAATGCAAAATTACCAAATGAGGAGTTATCTAACATTCCTATGTAGGTTAAATTCCATGACGTTCCTCTTGCTGCATTTACAGAAGATGGGTTGAGTGTTATTGCAACTAAACTTGGTACAACATTGATGTTAGATGTCTATACTACAGCTATGTGTACGGAATCATGGGGTAAGTCGAGTTATGCGAGAGATATGATTGATTTACGGGCTGATGTGGAGTTGAAAGATAATCTTGTGGTGGCAATCCCAAAAATAGAGGGTGATAGGTATATTTTGAATACTATTCGATTTGAGTACGAGTGGAAACTACCAAGATGTTCAAATTGCAAGGTTTTTTGCCAAGTCTTGGACCAATGCCTGCAGAAAATTGTCTCGGATGTTTTGAAGAATACAAAGGCACCTAGGCAAACGGTTCATGGCTCATATTGCCTCATAGTCGCATCTTGTTTACAAGTCGATTCAACCAAAGAAAGATAGAAGACGGATTCTAGACATCTGAAGCTGAAGGCTCTGAGTGCTACACAGGTTGTTAACACTACTACTACTTCTAATTCTTTTGATGCTTTATTCAGTATGGGTGACGTGGAGGATGCTAGGTGTGTGGGTCATTTCAGTACTAGTAATGAAAAAAAGATGAATAATTTGGAAGAACATGGACCATCGCCTAATCGTGTAGATGATGTTAACAAGGATAAAGGAGTGACTATAGAATCGGGTTCTATGCATAGTACTTCAATGAATTTGCAAGATGGTGATTCGAAAAGTAAGGTTGAAGAGTATGATAATGAGACTCTCAGTTTATGGTCTCTTCATATAAGTAACATGGTGGCGGATATAATGACTCTAGTCTGCGTGAACTTAATGAGTATGACTTGTATGATTGATATGATGATGTGGTATCGGACTTAAAGAAAGAACAACTTGCATTTTGTGATGCGTTCGGTATCACTCTCCGATAGCAGATTAGGCGATAGGTTATACTTGGTATCACTTTGAGTCAACTGTCATCTAAATAGTGGTTACTTTCCTTATAGCAGTTTATAAGTTTGGTTTGTTATTTTTATGATAAGTATAATTTGAAGCACAAATTGTGCATTTGTTAACGGACTAAGATGTGAGATTTACTCACATCTTATGTATTTAAATAATTTTTTTTAAATAATACATTTACCGAAAACCCTTTAACCGAAATAATCTACCGATACAAAATTCCCTTGAGATGAATCAGGATAAAAATACTGTAGCTAAAGATTTGATTTATGGCAACCTTTGTCTTTTCTTGCTGTTGAAAGATTTGATTTCCTAGTAAGTTACAGTAGTAGTGTACCATCTCTTTTTTGATAAGAAAAATATTTCTTTTTAGTTAATATAAGATTAAAAAATAATCTTTTTATCTAGAAACACATGAAATTAAAAGCCAACAAATTACATGTCCAATAACAAATATGCAAGGCGTAATAATAACAAATCAAACATTTTTTGGAGCAATATATCCACCTGGTGTAAAAGCGTTTTACCCAAAAAAAAATCAAATATGCATGTTATAACGTAAAAACTGTGACGCGCACTTGTTGAAATTGATCGAAAGAGGACGGAGAAATTAAACCGGAAAAAGGGTTTCGAATCTTCAAAAGTGCTGCTTTTGAAAATTCTACTTCTAGTTACAATGTATTAGTGGACAATGGTAGCAAAAAAGAAAGATATGATGATTAAGCATGTCGACAATTAGGCAACAAATCTTTAAGCACGAAGTATGAACACACGTGTGATGTGTTATATCATCATTACATTGGTTTCACTTTGCACGACAAACAACATCTTCAATTATAATAAGAGAATCTTTCAAATAAATCATTTCATTGGGATGTATATGCATGATCATGACTATTATGATTTTGTTCATCCAGATCATGGGACTTGTGGTCTAGTGGTAGGAGCTTAAGCAATTAAGCGAGCCACAAGTAAGAGTAGTACCGGATAGGTGACTTTTCGGGAAGTCTTCATTTGCGGACCACAAGCTCTGTTGATATTAGGCAATGAAGAGGAGAGCCTGTTAGCCACTAGTTGCGCAGGTTCGAATCCAAGCCGGCCCCGGTTTTCTTCCAGCCGTTACTCCAGCGATTTATAATCGTGTGGAGGCGGTATGGTTTCCGGGCGAACGCCGTTTGAATCCCCTCTACGCCAGCGTGGAACCGGTTAAGACAACATAGTCTGGGTACGTGGTGGATTAGGGCCCATTGTTTGGTGGGTGTGATCTTAATCCAAAAAATGAAAGTCACCGTTCAAAAAAAAAAAAAAAAATGTTCTCCGAGCGATAAAGGATTACTCAACGGTAAGAATATCAGCCTTCTAAAAAAAAGTCAATGGTTTGAATCCAACAGGGAGAAAATTAATCCTCTTGTGATCACGGAGGTTCACCTGCGCTGATTCCGAGCTATCCAACAAAATAGTCACCCTGAGATTAGTCGACTCGCAATGTCCATAAACCTAAGCAAAAAATAAATATATAAATAATAACAATAATAATCTTAACTTCAAGTCTTTTGTACTAAATTTATGTGCTTTCAACCAATAACATGTTGTATCTATATTACTTGTGTATATATTGCATTATTTTATGATTTGGAGGATGTATAGTGATCCTCCAAATATGAAGGATTCTCAACAATGCTCCAAAAAAAACTTCAAATATGGAGCATGGTTGAAGATGTTTTGTCCTCCATTCTTCAAATATGAAGAAATATGTTGTTTGAAGACCGTGGTGGGAGATGACTTTAATGTAAACAAGTTTAACTGATAAGATATTTTATGTTCATGTTACATGAAGAGGGCAAATCTTTAATTCAGATTTACGTGACTTAACCAATGTATTTCCGTGATTGTTTCTGACCCTTTTCACTAACTAGCCTTAATTAAGTGTGTAGCTATTTAAGTTTGGATTCTAAACATCTTGTAAGAATGTCATGTGTATTACTAATAGGTCATCTGATAAAATTCTGAATGCATGTTTTGCATGCAACATATCTAACCAAGAATGCATGTGATACCTTTTAAATGATAAATATGCAATGTATCAATGTGTGTAGTATACTATATAGTACATGCATGACAAGTATAAGTCATAAGTTGACGACAAAAGTACAAAAAAAGCTTTAAACTTTAAGTGTTACACTTTGAATGTTATCCTGTAAGAAAAAAGGCAAAAACTTAGGGAGATGAAGAGGGACCCCTTAGCTTTTTGTGTTTCAAGTAGAAACAAATCTTAATTTCCCCACATTGTCCTTCCATACTCTAAAGTTTAGACTTTAGTGGCGGTATTGTGGGATTGAGAAAGAAAGTAAATGACAATGGGATGGAAAATCTTGATGGCTTTGATTTGATGAGCATCTTCGTAGTTTTCCAAGAAAGATCAAATTCCATGATGTCAATCACACAAATATATAGTACTGATAAATATATTGCATACGAAAGATACAGTAAATCAAGGTCATTCATGATATTCTTATTAGGTATAGAATAGGGGAATGCTATAGCAACATAAAAACATCCGCAAAGCCCTCTACAAAATAACGTTATAGTTTCTCTCTCTTCTCCCTGATTAAGCCAATCAGTGCCTGATACATTATTTTGCGAAGGATTTTGTGGATGTTTTTATGTTGTTGTAGTGTTCCTCTATAGAATATCATGCATTTGCAATTTGATAGTACATACTCCAATCATGAATGTAAGGCTAGCAAGGCAATTTGATATGTATGTTTAAAAGCTGTACGTGCATGTAATCTTGCAAAGTTAATTGTATCACAATATAGGATTTTAATTGTACTTCATACATAGAGTAAATTGCATTTTTTGGTCTTTGTGGTTTGGTCAAATTGTATGTTTGGTCCCCATTCTTTCGAAAGTGCAACGAACATCCCTATATTGAACTTTAGATTGCAAATACGGTCCTTGATCGATGTGAAATAGCCAAATTACTCTTGTCTTCTTCCTTTTCTAGTTTCCTTTTTCTCTTTTAATATCAACAAATTAACACTACCATATATTCAGATCTTAAATGGTGGTGGCGGTGTTGTTTCTTGTATGATTTATCTGAAAACACACACTATTTGTGACAGGCGACGGGTGATTGTGTCAGGTGGCAAGAAACAAAAAGCGGCAGGTGATTGTGTCAGGCGGCGGGTGATTGTGTCAAGCGGTGGGTGACAGGCGGCAAGAAACATAGGTGGCGGGTGATTGGTAAGCATGTTGAATTAGGGTTAGGGTTCATCAACTACTTACACCAATCAGATCTGAATGTGTTCGGATTGGTGATTAGGGTTTAATTTGAAGTTGTTTGTTAGTTTTGAAAAAGTTAGTGAGTGTGAATATCATTGTGGGTTCAAATAGTAAGGCTTTAATCAAAGCACATGATTTTGATTAAAGTAGGTATATAAACATTAAGTTTTAGTTTATGGATGTGTTGTGGTTTTTTGTTTATTGAGGTGGGTTTTGTGTTCATAAATGTGGTGTTTTTTGTTTTTTGTAGTGTTTGATTTAATTCTAGAAAATAAATTGAAGATGATGAACTTTGTTTTATAAATAACATATTAGATTTTCAATTTAGAAAAAAGATATATTCATGTAAATGTTCAAGGGGAAGAAGGTAAAAGGTATTTTAGTCATTTAACTTTGGTCAAGGATTGAATATGCAATCCAAAGTTCAAATAGGGACGTTCGCTGCACTTTCAAAATGATTGAGACTAGACATGTAATTTGGCCAAAGCACAGGGACCAAAAATTTAATTTATTCTCATAATATAAACGGTCTATTTAACTTTTGGTAAATTGCAAAATCATCTTTGTGGTTTGGTCAAATTGCAGGTTCGTCCCTAATCTTTCAAAAGTACATGCACCGTTGTAGAGAACTTTAGGTTGTTGTTTAGTGCCTATCCAAAATAAAATGACTAAAATTGCCCTTGTCAAAAACTGCAACCCAGGGACGAAAACTGCAACCCAAAGTTCCGTACAGGGGCGGTGCTTGCACTGTCGAAAGGTTAGAGACGATACCTGCAATTTGGCTAAACCACAAGACGCTTTTTGCAATTTACTCAGGATACTATTTATATCTTACTTTTCTCATATTCCACCCGTGAGATTGCGTATTCTTGTTGTATATGCACCGCCTTAAGGATTAAATTATTTTGATATGAAAAGAAAAAATATATATATTATGTAAGATAGACTAATTACATAGATGATATAATCAAAATGATTTATTTTTATTGCGTGTTGACGTTGTTGTTGAATCTAGAATCATTTTCGTAAACAGAGTCTGAATTGGAACAACTCGATTGCTAATCCAAGAAGAGTAACCATGCTTTAATGGTACAACATATTGGTTTGCTTGCTTTGGCTTTTCTATTTTGAGGTCTTCCTTTTCGGTGTTTTTAGCCGGTATTTTCTTTTATGTTTTTTTTTCTTTTGGCTCTCTATCTTGAAGGCCTTCGGGTGTGTATAGTTTCTTCACCCCAATTTATTTTTTATATATATCTTGTCGTTCAGATTGCTCGAGATAGCCACTTCTCAAGAATTGAAGTGGTAATTGACTCTCTAATTTTACAACGGTCACTTTGTACAAAGAGAACTCTGCTTCAAATTGCTAGTTTGTGGCACGATATTCTTGAAATAAGCCACTGATTTGATTCATGCAAGTTGATCTTCCTGAAGTGCAGTAAAATTTTTCCGGCTCATACTATAGCTAATTGAGCTTTAGATACCCATGTAAATTCTATTGTCGATGATGAACTTGTTTGTAATTTAGCAAGCTCTTTGGTGATTCCGGATATTCATGATAACTAATGCAAATCGTATGTTCAATAAAAAAAAAATATAGTCAAAGGGGTCATTTTATGTAATTTAGAAAAATGGCTAGATCTATATTCATGAGAATATGTGGAAAAATATATGTGACTAGACACCCAAGTCTTTGGATATTTGGAAAATGACTAACCTTTAATGTTTGTATATTCTAAAAAGCAATTTAAACATTTTGTTATGCATTTTCCACTTATAAACCAAAAAGAAACATGGAAAATATGATGATCATGATCAAGTATAGTCAAGATCGACTCTTGTTTAGGTCCAAAGAGGATTTTATTTTATTTTTTTTAGAACGGAAAATTTTTAATAATTCTATCTCACACACAATACCTCACAATGTTTCAAGCGATACTTGAAATCACAACCTCTAGGTTAATAGGTCACTCACATCCATTAGACCAAAGGCCTTGGGTTAGGTCAAAAGAGTTGTAGACGGCCCACGTGCAAGGAACGTGAATCACGAACGATAAAATCAATATTCATGAAGATTGCAAAGATTTTAGTCGACGTTGTACCAATTTTACGAGAGGGACAATCAATAGTATTTCCGCGTGTTAATTGAATTGTTGGCAACTTGGGACTTTGATGATTTGTTAGCGATCATCAAAGTTTTGATCATATCATCTTCTTGTAACTAGTCTATCTACATAATATTTTTTACAATCATTCAGGCGGTATATATACAACAACAATACGTAATCTTATTAGGTGGAATATGAGAAAAGTAAAATATAAATAGTTTTTTGAGTAAACTGCAAAATCATCCTTGTGGTTTGGTCAAATTGCAGGTTTCATTCTGAATCTTTCGAAAGTGCAGATATCGTCCCTGGGGAGAAATTTAGGTTACTGTTTCCATCCCCATTCAAAATAAAATGACTAAAATGGCCTTGTCAAAAACTGCAACCCAAGGATCCCTACAGGGACGGTGCTTGCACTTTCAAAAGGTTATAGACGAAACCTGCAATTTGACCAAACCACAAGGATGATTTTTGCATTTTACTCAAGAAAGTATTTATATCTTACTTTTTTTCATATTCGCCTGATAAGATTACGTAATGTTGTTGTATATATACAGCCTGAATGATTGAATCTTTTTATTATGGAAAGGAAAAAAAAAAAAGTTACTGTGTAAGATAGACTAATTACACAAAAGATTATATGACCAAAATGAATTTTTTTTATTGCGTGTTGTTGATGGATCTAGAATCGTTTTCATAAACAGAGTCTGAATCGGGACAATTCGATTACTAATCGAAGAAAAGTAACCACGCTTTAATGGTGCAATATATGGTTTGCTTGCTTTGGCTTTTCTACTTTGCGGTCTTCCTCTTTGGTGTTTTTAGCCGGTGTTTTTTTTTATATGTTTTTCGCTTTTGGCTCTCTATCTTGGAGGCCGCCGTGTGTGTATCTATTTCATCACCCGGTTATTTTTATATATATCTTGTCGTTCCAAATAAATATTGTCAAACGGGTCATTTATGGTAATTTACCTAAATGGCTAGATCTATATTCATGAGAATCTGTGGAAGATATATGTGACTAGACACCCAGTCTTTGGATATTTGAGTATAGTCTTCACGATGGACTCTCGTATACGTCCGAAGAGTTGTAGACGGCCCACGTACGTGCAAGGAAATTGATATCACGAACGATAAAGTCAAGATACGTGAAGATTGCACAGATTTTAGTAGACTTTGTACCAATTTTACGAGAGGGACAAGCAATAGTATTTTCGCGTGTTAGTCGAGCTGATGGCAACTTGGGACCATTTGAAATGTTAATTTGATGTACTTAATAAAGTCAGAATTCGGATCTTTCACAATGGATATTGTCACTCTTTTGAGGGGTCTAAAATGCTTCAACTCTCAAATCCAAAACATGATTTGTGGGCCAAATGATGTACCAAATATATATCCTATTCAAATCATGTGGGTTGGATCAGTTGGTAAACCCCTTGCTTCTCAACCGAGAGGTCAGGGGTTCGATCCTCACTCCCTACAAAGGCCGGAGGTCCTTTCTACCTTTGGTAGAACTGGAAGCAGCCTCTCTACCTTAGGTAGGGGTAAGGCTGTCTACATCTTAACCTCCCCCATACACCGGAAACGGTATTGGGTTCCCATAACCCGTGGAAGACGGCATTGGGCGTTACTTTACTTTACTTTTTAAATCATGTAGACATGTTACAGTTTCTTGTTTTTCTTCTTACTTGTTCCTTCAACATGGGTAAGTTTTGATTGCGCCGATGACTGTCATAACATGCTTGCAAAGACAAAATTTGTACACCATTGTGACGTATACGTCTAGAAATCACTAAGTAAAGGTTGGTCACGATACATTGAATTTTTTAGAAACTTCAACCATGAGACACGCTAAGGGTATATACCATGTTTCCTTTCCGGTACATAACATTATAAAATGAAAATGTAAAAATGTGAAAACGGATTAAACCTTAAATCTGTATATCAGCATGCAGCAGAATATCATACATTTCATAGTGTATATTTATCAGAGGATGGTTTTAGGGAAAAGAGAAAAGCAATTGCTCAGCAGTAAAACAGTTCTTTCGTATGATCATGCAGTTGAAGCGGATTTTGAAATTCTGGAAGTCACACAGCAGGGACCTTTTTCCCATCTTCAATGAAATAAATAGCCGTTTCTGGAACCTGCAATATGTTCCAGTTTAGCGAAAATTTTGAGTATGTAACACAAATACTGAAATTGATGAATCCGTATAACTACTTTGTCGAGTAAGTCCAATATAAGATTTATAGTTCTATTTTAGAGTCTCATACGTAACTCTACTCATGAAACAGGGGTATTAGTTTAGTATCTATCAGGATCAAAGTAAAGATAAGATTACTTACGTCAGGCCAAGTATCTGTAATGAATTCAACGATATCATATGCTATGTCTCCTTGTACATCAATTTGATCTTTCTCGGTGGGACCCTGAAGAGATTTATTCAAAAAAAATCGATTTATTAAAGCCATACATATTATTATAAGATGCCTTGAACTATATGCAGCCGGAAAACGTATACCTTCACAACAGAAGCTCCAGTTGCAAATTTCTTTCCAAGTTTCTTCGAAGCATCACTCAGTTTAACACCTAGGATTATTTCGTTGATATCAAGAAAACTGAAGAATCAAAATAGCATGAACGGTATGTATGTATTTAGCTTACCAAAAAGGTCAAGTCCTTTCAGTGTGGTGATAGATTTACGCTTGTTACGGGTTACTTTCTCGATTATGACTTCTTGTTTGTCCTACAGAAGAACGTAACTGAGTCTGCTTAATATAATACAAGTAACCTTACATATATTCATAAGGCTTACATATGACTAAAATCTGAGTGTATCATAGTTAAACATAAACTTTACGTAAAAATATTCCAATTTGTACCTTCTTTTTTGTCTTGCCACCTGGAAGCCGTTTTGCTGGCTCTTGTTTTGGTGCTGAAGAACCTGGCGCATAAAGAACATGACCAAATGTTAACCAAACAAAAACATAGATGTAGAAAAAGAACGTTATCGTTAAACTGGGTAAAAACAAACAAAGCCTAAAGAATTTCTCAAGTTTAATAAGAACAAGAGCAAATTAATCTTATGCAAATGCCGTGCTAATACGTTAACGACAGATCTAAAGAACATGGAACTGGGGATATAGGAGGGGTAATATTAGTAAAATTTGGATTAAAAACACATTTATATATGTAACTAGCGCAAATTGAACTATAGATGAAACTAAGTATAACACATTTATATATCTAAAGTCCTATTGTTGTGTTAGAAGAAAACACGAGGTGGAACAATAAGTGCTTTTTTTCTTGAAAGCATCGAGCCATCGACTAGCGGTGATAAAATCATGCTTAATTTAACCGGTTGGTTGAGGTTGACTTATCCTGCCAACACTTATTTGATCCTCCTATAAAAACTTTTATTACTAACCAATGTATTAAAAATGCATAGATCACATATGACCATATTGCTCTTAGAATAACTCATTGCTTAGCTAGCTAGTATACGAGCATGCTATTGCACTCAAGATAAATAAAGATTTACACTCATGAAAAAATATCTGAGTAAATGGAGAACACACAAATGCATGCTGTTACCAATTTATGTATTGATAATTACTGCATCCATGTGCAGAGTGATAGTACTGCACCTGCATATTTCTGTTTAAGCACAATCAACATTAAATGAAGTACCAATCACTCTAACAAGTGAAATGCCTACATAAAGTTAGTGGATCCAATAGGGGTTATTTTCAGGTAACACGTAACTCACCTTTTCTTTTCATTTTTAGGCCTGGCAAATCAAAAGACCACAATAAAGAGACTAAACTTATTTCCATTTCCAAGTCAATAATTTAAAAACTTTTTGAGCACAAAAAAGGCCCTACACGCTATTTTGATTTCTATTATAGGTAAGGCACTACACTTAAGTTGTCAAGTTATTGAAAAGGGTCAAACTGAAATGAATACAAAGGTACCTTCACTTCATTCCCATAAAGATCGTTACCAGAACCGTTATACTTTTAACATTGATCATCTCGCGGGTAGGTAAAAGATTGTAGAAGACTAATTGCAAGTTTGATGGTCGTTATACAATGATTTCCAAAGGTTATAAACAATTAAGTCTTTGAGAGGTCCATGTAAAAATATAACAGGGGGTGCTTGCAATTGCTTATCATCATTCATCTGATTATTGCATTTTGATACAAACATATCATCTACTGTATACCTGGCTATTTGAGGGTGAAATAATCAGTTTCATCATTGCTTATTCAAACTTTTCAAAGATTCTGATTATTTCACCTCTTTATGTCCGAGATAATCAGATTTGCTAAAGACTTACACAGCTAATTATCTAATTGTTGACTTCTGGTACATAAAAATAATCCAAACACTACCTGCAGCAGTGCCGTTTTGTCAGACAATAGGGGGTGTTTGGATTGCTTATAGCACTTAGCAGTATCAGACACGCTACAGGATACAATGTGTGGATTATTCTTATGTTCTATTAAATCGCAAATAAGCTGATAATCCCTTTTTCCTTGGTTTTTGGAAAATTCTGGTTCTTCCATTATTGAGGTAAAAAGTGCATATGTGAAATAGCTTATCTAGAAAAAGCTCAGGTAAGCTGATAAGAAAAAGCTGTTTGTTAATATCCTAGCCCTCAAAAGTACTTCTCAATTAACCACTCACGAGTGGCCAAGCTGGTAAAAGTTTTTTTGATTATCATCACTAAAATGTGAGAGATGTCAAGTTCAAATCATGCTTGGTGCAAACAACCCTAAAGTGGCCACACCAACTTCCCCTAAGTGGAGGGCTTTACCTGGTTTGAGTTTGTGTGGCGGTTGGCTCAAGACCCATGGATCAGTTGGCCAAACCACCGGAACCCAAAATAAAAGTAATTATCAATTATATTAAGGGGGCCTTCTCTTTTAACCAGGATATACCAAGCTTATCTGCCTAAACTATAAGTAACCGAGCTGCTTATTTTTAAGGGGTTTCTTTCTAAATAATATAAGCAAATAAGCAGTTTTACCCAAACAATCAAAATTGCCTAAAACATAAGCAGATAAGCACTTATAAGCCTTCACAAACACCCTCTAAATAACATTTTCCTGTAATGCAAACCGCAACCAGTTCACCAATCTCCCAAACACCTAATTACATTTCCTACCAAAACATACGACCACAAATAAGCCAGACTTACCAGAAGGTCCGGTAGCATCCGATATCCCAGAAGTCCGCAACTGGTCCGAAACACCATCAACTTCCTTCAAATCTGCCTCTAAACCACCACACAAAAACCAATAAAAATACAAATACTAGACCCAAAAACAAAAACCAAACCTATTCATACAAAAAACAACGAAAAGGGTAATTGTTAAACCATTAACATCCTTGAAATTTGGCTCTAAGCCATCACACAAAAACACAAACTTTAGGGGGTGTTTTTTTACGATTATTTTTGGGTTTATGAGCTTAGGTGATTTCGACTTTATGTTTCATAAGCCCATTTTTCCTGCTTATTTTGAAACTCATCGAATTACATAAGTTTATTATCACATAATAAACTTACAAGTTGCAAGTCTCAAAATAAGCCGGAAGAAATGGTCTTACGAAACATAATCCAAAACCACATAAGCTCATAAGCCCAAAAATAAGCTTAAACAAACACCCCCTTATAACAAATAAACATAAACCATTAACTTCCTACAAATTTACTCTAACCATCACACAAAAAACAGTAAAAACACAAACTTTATGACAAATACTAAACCAAAAAACAATAAGCAAGTAAATTTTTACATAAAAATGAAAAGGGTAAAATCTTTAACCATTAACTTCCTTCAAATCTGAGTCTAAAAAAAAAAAACTGTAAAAACACAAACTTTACCACAAATACTAAACCAAAACACAAAAAGCAAAGAGATTTAAGCATAAAATCGAAAAGGGTAAAATCTTGTACCATTAACTTCCTTCAAATCTGAGTCTAAAAAATAACAGTAAAAACAGTAAAAACACAAATTTTACAACAAATACTAAACCAAAACACAAAAAGAAAAGAGATTTAAGCATAAAATCGAAAAGGGTAAATTCTTAAACCATTAACTTCCTTCAAATTCGAGTCTAAAAAATAACAGAAAAAACAGTAAAAGCAGTAAAAACAGTAAAAACACAAATTTTACCACAAATACTAAACCAAAACACAAAAAGCAAAGAGATTTAATCATAAAATCGAAAAGGGTAAAATCTTGTACCATTAACTTCCTTCAAATTTGAGTCTAAAAAATAACAAAAAAACAGTAAAAACACAAATTTTACCACAAATACTAAACCAAAACACAAAACGCAAACAGATATATGCATAAAACCGAAAAGGGTAAAATCTTGTACCATTAACTTCCTTCAAATCTGAGTCTAAAAAACAACAGTAAAAGCAGTAAAAACAGTAAAAAACACAAATTTTACCACGAATACTAAACCAAAACACAAAAAGCAAAGAGATTTAAGCATAGAACCGAAAAGGGTAAATTCTTAAACCACTAACTTCATTCAAATTTGAGTCTAAAAAACAACAGTAAAAGCAGTAAAAACAGTAAAATTACAAATTTTACCACAAATACTAAACCGAAACACAAAAAGCAAAGAGATTTAAGCATAGAACCGAAAAGGGTAAATTCTTAAACCACTAACTTCATTCAAATTTGAGTCTAAAAAACAACAGTAAAAGCAGTAAAAACAGTAACCGAAAAGGGTAAATTCTTAAACCACTAACTTCATTCAAATTTGAGTCTAAAAAACAACAGTAAAAGCAGTAAAAACAGTAAAATTACAAATTTTACCACAAATACTAAACCGAAACACAAAAAGCAAAGAGATTTAAGCATAGAACCGAAAAGGGTAAATTCTTAAACCACTAACTTCATTCAAATTTGAGTCTAAAAAACAACAGTAAAAGCAGTAAAAACAGTAACCGAAAAGGGTAAATTCTTAAACCACTAACTTCATTCAAATTTGAGTCTAAAAAACAACAGTAAAAGCAGTAAAAACAGTAAAATTACAAATTTTACCACAAATACTAAACCAAAACACAAAAAGCAAAGAGATTTAAGCATAAAATCGAAAAGGGTAAATTCTTAAACCAATAACTTCCTTCAAATTTGAGTCTAAACCACCAAACAAAAAACAGTAAAAAACAGTAAAAACACAATTTTTACCACAAATACTAAACCAAAACACAAAAAGCAAAGAGATTTAAGCATAAAATCGAAAAGGGTAAAATCTTGAAGTACCATTAACAAGCTGTGGGTAAAGATTGGGAGCGTTTTGGATCAACCATGGTTTGCATTTTTCAAAATCAGGTCCGAATTCACAATACTCAGCTGGTAGCCCACATACTCCACAGTACAGCACTTTCACTGGTTCAGGTTTTTCAGCCATTTGGTTTTGGGTTTTAAGGGTTTTTGGTTCAGGGTTTGTAAGAAAGAAGATGAAGACTAGTTTGCAGAAGCAAACGACGTCGTATGGTTGGGGAAGAAGAATGGGCTGGGCTTTTGGATGGATGTGTTATAAAATTGGACTTGCTTATGTCAAGAGGTGGGCCGGGGCTTATATTATAAATCGAAAGTTGTAGCTTATAATTTTATAAAGTTGTTTCGTGAATTAGTTGGAACTGAAACTTATTAATGTAAAATCAGATATATTTTGCGGCTTTTACGTGATAATCTTTTGAAGGGTATGTAAGTAATTCAACTAGCTATAAGCCCTTATAAGCCTTCAAAAGCCTTTTTCAATGGGCTTGGGCTTAGGCTTATGGCTCATATAAGCCTTCATAAATTCGTGTGATAAACAAGACTTATATTTTAAAAGTTTAAACTCCCATAAGCCCCCTAGAAGCCTCTCCTAAACACAACCTAAGTACACGAACTCTATATAAAGTTAAACATGTTTTGGGCTGAGGATAAACATGTTTGAGTAAAAAACGGATCAACGCGGCTAACCTATATAATAAACCAGTTGTGTTTAAGTTGAGCAACTATCAAACAGATCAACCTGTGAACCCGTTTAAGTATGTAAGCTTTTAAAAAATAAAATATATACTTTGGTTTTTATGTGGGATTTGGGTTTAAATGTATTTTCTTATGTACCTAATATGAGATTGTATACGATTATAAGTTCGATATTATTGAAACCCTTATTTAGTTATTATATGTTATTTTATCACTTTTAAATTGTTAGGCTATATAGCTATTATTAGATTAAAACAAGTTGAATCGACAAACCGCCAACTTTCATAACCCTGATTGTCAAATCAAAAGATCCCTCGGAAATATCCGTTTGAGTTTATGTTAATTGAAGATAAAAGAAGGAGATTATCCGGTTCGGGTAGAACAAATTTAAGGGTCAAAAGAGCTTCGGATCAAAACATGTAACCGTTTGATATATGTCAACGACGCCGGGCAAAATGTATAAATTTCAATAATCATCGAATTTTTGAACAAAATAATTTATGAAGTGTTCTGCATTGGAATATACTTTGAACAAATCCCAATCCATTTGACAAGTTTGACCCGCAAAAGCCGTTTCCTTTTTAACAGTCCCGACCCATTAGAGATAACACATAGCCTGAAACAACCCATTCATAACTCATAAACTATGTTATGTCATATGCTTACTGTAACAAACACCAAATGGGCTGCTTTTAACTTGTTATTATTGCTGAAACATAGCCACAGATTGGTTATCGAGCTAGGCATATACCATTTTCCACCCGAAATCATCCACAAAGAATGTGGTTACTTCAAGTAGACAAAAATTATCATTACAGTTGCTGAAAATCTCTAAGGATGTCCGACATATTTGAGAAACACTATGAGTAAAAAGATTATTCATAACCATTTTTGCCGCAATGAGTCGGTGAAATAAAATGCATATGCACTAATTATCAGTTTGTAAAAAATGAGTTTAAAAAAATGTCTGAAACAAGCATTTCGAAACCAACTTGCAGGATTAACTTGTCACACGGCCACAATTACAAACAGTGGACAAACGCACACTTATCATACATGAGGTCAAAGTCATGGTCAATGCGAGAGAACACAGCCTCTGCAACACTGGTTGAATTAGAAATCATGCAAACCGCTCTTTGCACCTTAGCTAGATCAGCTCCAGCGCAACAGTTGGTGGCTGGTAGTTGATACCGCACTTGAACCCAGTTGGACACCAATTCACAAACTGGATGGTTCTCTTGGTCTTGATTGTTGCAACTGCAGCTTTGACATCCTTGGGGACAACATCATCATGGTACATGAGGCAGCAAGCCTTGTACTTTCCATGACGAGGATCACACTTGGTCATCATGGAAGATGGCTCAAAAATCACGAACTGTCTGGAAACCGAGAGCTGCTCATGATAAGCCTTCTCAGCTGAGATGACATGCAGGAGCATATGACAAAAGCATGAAATGGATCCTGGGTTATGGAACCAAGTTGGTCTGGAATTCAGTCACATCAACGTTCAAAGCTCCATCGAACCTCAAAGACGCGATCAATGATGAGATGACCTGCGAAACAAGGCTATTAAGGTTGGTATAGGTGGGACGCTCGATGTCAAGAGAATTTCTGCAGATATCATAGCTAGATAGCTTCATTGTCGAGAAGAATGGCAACATCGGTGTGTTCCAGTAGGGAGTGAGTGGCTGGATAGGACACTGTTTTGTAGGGCTCAATGACAGATGTTGATCAGATCAGTGCAGTTGTCAGCAAGCTTTCTGATACGGTCCAAGCAAAGGTCAACAATCTCTTTCCCGACTGTAACACAAGTATAAAAATTACAGTATCAGTAGCCATTTTAAAATGAGAATATCTTTGGAACAGAAATGGGCGATCATTCGTAATTGTGTAGTGACCACGGGCAAAGATGTTGGCAGCATCTTCTTTGCCACTGATCAATTGTTGAGGGTGAAAAAGCTGGCGATAAGTTCCAGTCCTGACTCGATTGATGATAGTAGGCTCAAGATCAACAAAGACAGCGCGAGGGACGTGCTTCCCTGCACCAGTTTCACTGGAAGGCATCGTCACCTCCTCCAGTAGTCTTGTCACTCGGCATCTGGCCATCAGGCTGCACATAAAAGAATCAACGCATCTACAAATTTCACCAAACCTCAAAATCTATGGTCAAAAATGTGAAGTTGAGTCAGGGCCTCAGGGGTAGGATTAGAGTTAACAACTTTAGATAGGAAGTCGAAACAAGTAGGGTTGGATCAGTAGGAAAACCCCTTGCCTCTCAACCGAGAGGTCAGGGGTTCGATCCTCACTCCCTACAAAAGGCCGGAGGTCCTTTCTACCGTTGGTAGAACTGGAAGCAGCCTCTCTACCTTAGGTAGGGGTAAGGCTCTCTACATCTTAACCTCCCCCATACACCGGAAACGGTATTGGGTACCCATAACCCGTGGAAGACGGCATTGGGCGTTACTTTACTTTTTCTTTTAACTTTAGATAGGAAGTCGCTTTGGTTTTCATGACCTTCTATATGCATTTATACCCCGGTTCTGCCTGATAACACAATAGTTGCTCAATTTTATCGGTTATAGTCAGAATATATCTAATACATTACTATAATTTTCTGAAATCTGTAGACTGTTCGGCATCAGTTTTATGTTCATGATTTACTGCCCATATTGGTGTTGAGAATCATGCATAAATTTCCCTTTCTCAAATGCATTGCTCCTGTTTATGACGTTATGTATTTTCTACAAACAGGATGATATTGCGGTAAAGCTAATAGATTTCATGTTGACTCCTCATGCTACCACGAGTGAGTTGCTTGCAGAGAAGGATCAAGTTTGCATTCATCTGATGTTATCACATAGTAGATGTCATGTAGTCGAGCAAAAAAGCACATTTTTCTCTAGTGCTACACCTTCTAAAAGCTCGTCCAAGGTACCTCTGCGTTAGTAAATTTGATCGGGTCAAATAAATATTTTAAGCTTTAAAGGAACTGGTTAAATGAGTCAAATGGGTCAAACGGACTAAAATTTGCTCCGATTGTATTTTTTATGCATAAATCTTCTAATTTGTTTTCTTCAAAGAGGTATATTATCATTAATGCGCTGGTAAATAGTCAAGTATAATTTGAAACGGGTCAAATCAAGCTAAGAACGAGCTAAATGGGTCAAATGCGTCAACCAGCTATAATTTGCGGCAAATTTTATTCTTTATGCACATAACTCCGTAAATTTTGTTAATCTAATCATCTAGAATTAGATTATTATTGTAATTATAGTGTTTTGGGGAGCATATACAATGCGTAAATTGTTAAAAAATCAAAGGAAATGACCAAAAATGTGTCTGAACCTGAACCCGAACCCGGGTCTGAAGAAGAAAAGGGTAAGAAGCGTAAAAGAGTTCCATAAAAAGATTATGTTATACATGTACAAGAGACTTCTCTTGTAAATTTTCACCCACATATTAGTGTGGGCGAGTACACAAGGAAAACTTTTTCGTTTCAAAGAAGATCACCAAGTACGTAGCAAATTAGTTTAAGAACATTAGAGAATTAGAACGTGCACTTGAATGTCTAACTAAGTGACCAACCAGTAATTGCTATCAAAGTCCTAACGATACAAAGTTCATAACCAACATCATAGAGTTGTAATCTATTTATCCACAAAATTTGAGATATTAAGAAAGTAAACTCCAAACATCGTTTAAGCACAAAACGAGAAGTGTCGATACGTTTTCTTCTGAAAACTCGAGGGGGGAGTCTTGTTATGGATGGATGCCACCATGATCAAAGTACCTAAATTGTACCTGCAAATACAAAGAATTAATTCACTTATGAGCACATATGTCCAATCGATTTAAAGAAAACGTTGTCATCTATAGTACATATAAAGATAAAACACATTTTGATTAAAAACATACATAACGAGGAGTGTTGTTTCACTAAAATACTCTTACTTATAAAATGCTAATTTTGATATGAATGCTTGTATGTTTGGTGATACATTGATGATCATTACCATGAGTTTGCTTAACCTGAATATATGATCATTGCAGGACAAGCATAAGCTGAAAGCGGAAGAAAAACTTATGAAGAGCACGTGTCTGAGCCTCAAACCAAGTCTGAAGAAGAATAGAGTAGAAGCGTAAAAGAGTTCCAAACAAGTCTTCGTCTAAAGTGGATAATTCAAAGATGGTATCTACTCCTAAAAATCACCGGCCACAGAATCATATACAAGGGTATTTTGGTAATGTTCTCTTGCTCTCATTACTGAGTTGCTTGCAGAGAAAGATCAGGTCTGCGAGAGGTGGCAAAGAGGTTGGGTCGGGTCATAGGACATGTGACAAACGGGCCGAGCTGGCCAGAGCTGGCCTGTTACATTTCCTTTTTGGGACAACTTGCCTTTTTAATGAATCATAAAATAACATATTATATCAATGATTAAACAACTACGTCTATTTATAAAAATACGTCAATTATGAGTTTGGAAAGGTTTTTGATGAATTCAGTAACTTGTTCGTACAAGGACTTGTGCATAGCTTAACATCACTTTTCGTAGAGATCAATTTTCAATATGCAGAATGTATGGTTGGGGTCAATAATAGGCCTGGTGTTGTATTACTAAACATGAATATGACCTCAAATAAACTGGTTACTGGACGAAAAAAGTCATGTCCCATTTTTCTGTTATTCACATTGAACACACAATTTCTAAATCGAACAACTTTCAGCTTTGTCACACACCAATATTCAGCTTGCTGAAAAAATACAGCGGTACCAAACACCTAGAGAGGTAAAAGAAGGTTAAAATTGCAATTTGTTATGCATCATATATATGTTGGTATTAGTACACATTTAAAAGAACATCATTGAAGATATTAAATCCGCATCAATCAAAAGCATTACCTGCTTGAAGAGGAATAACTGCTAATGTCTGCATGAAATGTTAAGTACCACTCGGCAAATGTTACCTCTGGCTAGGACGTCATCTAAGTGATTTGGATATGATTTTGGTGAAGTTCTAGCACATTTTTTGCGAACAACATTTCTTTCTCTATAGCAGTTAGGTCATTAATTGTAAGATCATCATCAAATCCAATAGCAGGAAAAAGATTCACAGTTGTATATCACCAGACTTATCCATATTCATGGTGTGGCGGTAGGTGCATAACTCCGTATTGTTTCTTGATAGGATAAAGAAACTATTTTATTCCTTGCTTCTTCCGCGGTGGCCGTTATGACGATGAACATTCTTCTCAACCATTTGTTGGTCGTTAGGTTGTTAAAGTCATTGGTAGACATATTATCTATCAATGTTTCAAGAGATTGTAGAAATTCTTAGTAGTTTAGTTCATAAATTGTGTCGCCCAAGTTTCTAGTTAAATCTTGATGGCTTTCCCCGTAACCCAATTCTCTCGACTCCTCCTCCCCAAAATCTTGCATACCCAAAAACTTGAATATCATAGCTACCCCTTAGATCAATAGCAGTCACGTACAAATTGTTTTGGCGCATATGGAGTTCCAATGCTCTATTCTCATTGTTTGTTATTAGGATTATATTTACATATGGTATATTGTTTTCCCTCATAATAAACTGTGTTACAGAGTTCATTATGATAGAATTTATAAAAAGGTTAGTCAAAGTACTAGGCACAAACTCTATAACAGAGTTCATTATAATGGGAGAAGATATATCATACGTAAACATAATCCTAATAACAATCTGTGCGAATAGAGTATTTGAATTTCATATGCGCCAAGACAATTTGTACGTGACTGCTAAGGATCCAACGAGGAGCCACGATATTAAGGTTTAAGGCTATAAAAGGTTTTTGGGAGAAGGAGTCGTAAGTATTACGTTACAGGAAAAACTATCAAGATTTCACTAAAAAACTCAGGCGACAAAATCTACAAACTAAACTACCAAGAAATTCTACAATCTCTTGAAACATTGATAGATGATATGTCTCCCAATGACCTGACAACCTTACGACCCACAAATGGAGGAGACTAATATTCATCGTCATAACAGCTATTGCGGAAGAAGCAACGAATAAAATGGTTTCTCTATCCTATCAAGAATCAATACGGATTTTCACACCTATTACCAAACCATCGATATGGATGAGTCTGGTGATAAACAATTGACAATCTTTTTACAGCTATTGGGTTTGATGATATATTACAATTAATGATTTAAATGCTCGAGAGAGAAAAATATTGTTCGTAAAGAATGTGCAAAAACCTTCAGCAAAATCATATCTAAAACACTTAGACTTACAAATTCAAACATACACAGCCATATATATACATATACAGCACACTTACAAATTCAAACACGAAACCACCACCACTACAACCAGATCTGACGGGTGGTAGTGGTTTCCGGAGGTTGGTAGTGATTTCCGGCAGTTAGTGGTGGTTATTTTTACAAAGAGATGAGTGTGATTTTAAAGAGAGAAATGTGAGAGTAATAAGTAAATTTGGAGATAGAAATAGTAAATATGATAGGTGAGTGAGTAAATGAGTTAGGTTTGTCAAAGAAAAATAGTACAGTACTTCGTAAACGTGTAGGTGAGTGAGTAAATATGTTAGGTTGTTTTTAAAAGAGAGTAGATGTGTTAGATGAATGAGTAAATGTGTTAGGTCATGTTAAAAAAGAGAGTAAATGTGTTAGGTCTTGTTTAGGAAAAAAAAAAGTACTTCGTAAATGTGTAGGTGAGTGAGTAAATGTGTTAGGTCGTTTTAAAAGAGAGTAAATGTGTAGGTGAGTGGGAGGTGAGTGGGAGGTGAGTGAGTAAATGTATTAGGTCTTGTTTAGAAAAAAAAAATACTTCGTAAATGTGTAGGTGAGTGAGTAAATGTGTTAGGTCGTTTTAAAAGAGAGTAAATGTGTTAGGTCGTGTTAAAAAAGAGAGTAAATGTGTTAGGTAAGTGAGTATATGTGTCACGTAGTGTTAAAAAAGAGAGTAAATGTGTAGGTGAGGGAGTAAATGTGCTAGGTGTGTTAAGAAAAAAAGGTGCTCTGTAAATGTATATGTGAGCGAGTAAATGTGTTATTTCTCATTTAAAAGAGAATAAATGTGTTAGGTGAGTGAGTAAATGTGTAGAGTCGGGTTAAAAAAGAGAGTAAATGTATAGGTGAGTGAGTAAATGTATTAGGTGAGGGAGTAAATGAGATAGGTGGTGTTAAGAAAAAAAGTACTCTGTAAATGTGTAAATGTGTACGTGAGTGAGTAAATGCATTAGGTCGTGTTAAAAAAGAGAGTAAATGTGTTAGGTGAGTGAGTAAATTTGTTAAGTCGTGTTAAAAAAGAGAGTTTATTTGTTAGATGAGTGAGTAAATGTGTTAGGTCGTGTTAAAAAGAAATAGTAAATATGTTGGGTGAGTAGGTGCAGACCCTTTATATCGATGAACATTATTGATGAACCTAACATACTGGTTGAGCTACTAAAGACAATTCCCAAAAAACCAAAATCATAACACTTGCATCCTCAAACAACACCTTTGAACTCGATTTCTTCACAATCAATCCACTCTAAATCCTACTTAGGCATGTGATCATTCTTTGATGAAGTTAGAAACTTATTTTCTTTGATCAACATTCTGTGACGAACACTTACGCGATGAACATTATCTAATGTACAATTGAGTATTCAAAGTTTTGTTCATCACAATTTTAAACATTGTTCATCATTGTTAAAAGCATTACATTTTGATTTTTTAATCAAAAAGTGAAGCTTTATCCATATTAAAACAGTTATATTTTAATTAACACATTCAAACTTTAAATCACAAAATTACTTCATTGAAACATTTCTTCAAATAATTTATGAGCACTTTTACAAACACTTTATATGTTTCAGAATTTAAAAGAAAAACAAAAAATATGAATAATTGCATTTTTGGTCCTTGTGGTATGGTCAAATTGCAGTTTTGGTGCTTAAAACTTTGAAAGTGCAATGATAGTCCCTCTTTTGAAGTTTGGATTGCATTTTTGGTCCCTAATTGGTGTGAAATGACCAAATTACCATTGTCTTCTCTAAATAAGACAAAGGGTATTTTAGTCATTTCACTTTATCCATGGACCAAAATTGCAATTCAAACTTCAAAATAGGGACTATCATTGCACTTTCAAAGTTTTATGGACCAAACCTGCAATTTGGCCATACCACAAGGACCAAAAATGCAATTAACTTAATAATTGGCATAGTAATTTGTTTTGATTTAAGTCAACCAAACTCTAACTTTAATGAGCTTCGAATTCTTGAAAATTGTTTTATTTGTTGCGACTAAACGAATTTATGATGCAATTAAACAAAAACCATAACTTATATTTTGAATGATTTGAAACTGAATTTAAATAAAAAAGTTGTAAAAGATATGAAATTGTACAAGAGGGCTTGGGGGAAGTAACATGAGTATGGTTTGATAACTTGATCTATATTGATCAAATACCCTTTACTACATTAAATATATGGGAGGTGATACTCACACCACATTTTGTGATGAATACACCACAATATATGCATTACAGTATTGTACAGTACAAGCTGTAATGCACAGATTGTGGTGGATTTATCAAAAAATGTGGTGTGAGTATCAATTCCCTAAATATATTGATGAAAACACGTCAATTTGAGTTATATTTACTAATGAAAAATTGGATGGATAATAGAAAACTGGTTCTTGAAACTTTAAGTCACGACATTAAGATATTAAGCTAAAAGTCACAAATAAGCCATTGCTGCGACGGCTTATTTCATTCGGCAGGAGAGAAACCTTAGATTATTTCATAATCAGAGTCGGATTGTGGCGCAAGTTGGAGACATTATTGTTCACAATGTAAGATTAAAGTTGCTTACTTTTCAATTTAAGAAGACGAATTAAGTGGTTCTGTTCTTGGACACTTGAAACGTTAGTGGTGTGTTTGCGGAAGACCTTAACATCACAACGCAGAATATTTCTGTTAGGCGTAGGTTTCGGGCTTTTTGTTCCTTTTATTTCGTGTCTTCGCCTAGTTTAGTTTCATGATTTCGGTATGCCGGATCATGTAGTTAGTTTACACATATGAGGATGAGCGTGTTGTCTTTGTAAATCAATGCGGCAGCATTCATGATCAAAAAAAAAAAAAAAAAAAGTTGCTCGTGTACAAACTATAATACGGAACACTTTACATAAACTTCCAACATCATAATCATAACGTATCATAACCATACAGAATAAAAATTACTGTACGAAACAAAGGCAACATGCTGCCATATCTAAGCTCCAAATGACAGGTTGCAGTCCACTTAACAGATACATCATAAGGCGTCACAGGCGTGACCTCCAAGTTACGGAATAGACTAATTAATGCGTCGACTCTAAGCGTGACGATAGATGAGGCGTGAAAAAGCGCGAGGCGTGGTGCCTATTTTGAATTTAACTCCAATGAAAAATGTTTTTTTATTAAAAAAATGAAGATTAAATGCAATGATAGTTTCTTGACTTAATTCTTTATGTATGACACTTTTTATAAGTTCGATATATATGAAATATGATATAATGTATAAATATATAAATATTTTCATATTTTGTGTCACTTTAAGTCACACCTTAAAAAACGTTATGGCTTCGCCATAGCTTCTAAGGCGTGAAGCTTGGTCATGCCGCCACGCCACGCCTCACGCTATTTATAACCTTGCCTAATTGTAACCAAGTTTCATGAGTGTTTCAATTTGGTCACTTAAACTTTATATCAACCATTAAAAAGTTTAAAAATTGTTCCATTCTTTTGTAATTGTTTAAAATTGGTGTGGTTTAAGTATCTATATATGCATTATCATGTTGTACCTTAATAATAACCGGGTTTAAGAAAACATAAAATTTTCACAAGAATGAAACACTGTTCAAACTTTGAGCCTTTTTGTAATCAAAATAAAGTTAGAGCGACTAAATTGAAACACTTCTCAAAGTTGGTTACTATTTGATAATTTTCACCGTAAAATTAAAGATCAAATTTTACTGATAGGAGCGATCCCCAAAAGATCAAAGCATTTCCTCACTACCACTTCAACTGCCTCACACAGCAATATCCTGCTCGTCTCCTCACTAGAGCCACCAACCTGCCAAAACTTTCAAAGTTGCGTTAAAAATCATTACATTTGCCTTTCTACAAATCAAACAAACTTTAAGAAAAATAACTTTTGTTCAAGATAAACAGAGATTAAATTGAATATTGTATGAGAAAAAGCGTATATGTAAGTAAATGTACCTCGCACACGTTTAAGTTGTTGAACTTCACGCATAAGACATATAAGTATTCACACAGGATATGTGGCGCAAGAATTGTGCAAACCTCTCTGAGAACCTAAAAAGGAAAGTTTGATTAGATACGATCCCATATGACTAGATCCTCCTAAATTTTCACGCCCACTCCTCTCCAATTACCCACGTTATACCTACCTAATCTGTAGCATCACTCTAACACAGTAGAATCCTAAAGAAAGTGTGTGCCGACAATTTGAGGGAGAGTGTATGAGTCTCAAAAGCTAGAAGATCAAATCATAGAAATTCAATTTCGTATCTCAAATGTGGACTCATCGTAAGGTAAATTTTGGACTCATCGGTTGACTAGTTGAGTTTCTATGTAGCATTACATTTCGATCGATCTTCGTTGAAGAAATTAGTGTTATGGATATTGCATGTGAACAATAACAGTCCACACACAAGTTTACAGATTCCTGAGCCATTAATTTGAACGGTAAGAGCGTACTAGAAATTTAAACAATCATTTTCTTACCTCAGTAAACCGGAGTAAATGTAATCCCAACTCGCGCTCATCATCGTTCTTCAATACTAACTCTTCAGCCTGTCCCAGACAATAGAAATCTTGTTAATATATAAAATCGTTTTTCACTTCAATTTTGAAAAACAAAAGAAATTCTTACCTTCAACTTCTGGATGTCTTTACTAGAATCCCTGATGACTGAACAAATTCGAACATGTGTAAACTGTATGTATACTGCAGTATTTCCCTATTTATCAATGAATATGAGAAAATTAGAAATAAGATCGATGTAAAGATTTCAAATACTTTTAAAAAAAGAGGTCAGAAAGTCATTGCAATGGAGATGCGCTGTGTATGCATACCTCTTTATTAAGCGCCTGATCAAAATCGAATGTATAATTAGCCAATCTGTTGTTCTTCAAATCTGCATACCTGTTAAGAACACAAGCATAGAATATGAATAAGCACGAAACTTGACCAAAAAGTAAGGTATCGCATTGTTTAATTCAATATAAATAAGTACAATAGTCGTAACATCAATGATAAAGCATATGAATCTTACTTAACAACACCATATCCAAGTGCTTCAGCAGCATGGTCAAGATCCTCAGCAGTCCACTCATCAGCCATGCCTGCTAAAAAAACGCATTTTAAATCGGCCCATTAAACTAGTAATGGATTGATTCGAGACAGTTAAACAGGTTGAAAGAAAGAATGAATATACTTGGCATACCTTGTCCCACAAGGAGCGTTTTACAGCGACTTTTAGCTTCGTCAAGCAAATTATCCACTTTAGTACTAAGAGTTTGAAATCTCTTAAAATCATCAAATTGGACGAGACCAAATCCTACATGACTTAAAAGGAATTCAGATTGATCCTCTGTTAACCACCCTGCATGTTTAGCAGCCTGCGGGGATAAGATTGTTGAGCTCAATAAGTAATCAAACTCGATTTCTTGATCTTTTACTGGAAGCGGTTATCAGTTATGGTGTATAAAAGTTACTTACACTGATGCACATTCCAATATAGTCTCGTTGTCCTACATCAGTCACATACAATATCCCGTCTGCTTTTTCCGTATAAAGTGCATGCCTACATATGCAAACAGTAGAGGTTTTTGAGCTTTTTCCCCAAAAAAATGTATTACTACTAGCCAATTGAAATATTTTTGACAAAATCAACATTCAAACTAACCGCAAAGCTGTGAGATATACAAGAGGTAACTTTCGTCCTTCAATAGATACCGCCTCATCCCCATCACTGAACGTAGCCAAACCCAATTCCCTCACTAAATCTAGAGTCTTAATGGGATCATCAGAGCTTTTATCCTGAATATAAACGGAATTAAACTCATAAACAACAAAATAAGAGGTCTACATTTAACAGACATTCAAACAGCTTTATGTATTTTATATTTTATATAATGTCCAGATGATAAAAAATTAGGATCAGTGATTTGCTGAGATTAGATAAGAAAAATAGGGGCTGCAGCATTCAACTACGCCTCTTCTTTCCCGAGGACCCCAAGACACTGATATACCTCAAAATAAGAACTAGCATGTACCTTAATCTCTAGATGATCCCCATCATGGATTCCTTTTTGGAGCACAACGACTCCAGAATAATCGAGCATACGAGCTAATGCTTCTCTAATAGAAGTGGATCGTAAATGACCCATATGCATTTCCTCGGTCATATTTCGTGACAGAAAGTATATAATTGCTTTTTTCAGAGAAAGTTTTGGTGCCCATGTGTCGATACCATGCATTAGCATCTTCTGAATACTCTGGGAAAAAAAAACGATATTGAAATAAGCAAGAAATAAGGTCAGAACTGTAAGGCGTGTTTTACAACAGTTTGAAAAGAAAAGAAAATTGCCTTAGCTATCCATTTCCTAGATAACTTAAACTTCACGAAACCAGGACCACATACGACGCATCTTTCCATCATGTCCTTATATTCAGAACCCACAATATCATCCTTGACGGCCTATATATATAAAAAAAAAAAGAAAAAGAGTAAACAAACCTACATACGCAGTATATTCAAAATCAATGACAAAAAAATATTACCAGTCCAGCATGTTTTGGTCCTTTATAATTATACGAAATGTCCCTAAGTTGAGGCCATATGTGCAAGACACTGGAGCTATTGGCAAATAAAAACTTTCTCGATTAGTAGTCATCATTCAGAAAACAAACAAAGCAAAAGTGCACAAGTATGAGAAAGAACATATATAATTACCATAGGTAATCACCATTGTCGACATCTTTGGTGCAAGTAGAAATACTACAAGACCCTCCTGCTTCTTTAAGATTGAAAGTACGCTCCAGTGAGGTGTTAAATACCTTTTCAATTTCTTCTTGAAGGCTCCATCTATTATCATCCTGCATGTATTACCATACAAAATCACTTGTTAAGTAGTTTTTAACTTTTTATATATTAATTAGCTTCTGAATCACATGTTAATAGACCGACTTACATCAGAATCTGTCATGCTTGATGCTCCAGATTTTCTTCTTTCAGACAATATGGATGGAGCCAGACGACCGACGGATGAGTTTGAGGAGAAAGGGGCTGGAGGCGAGGAAGGGACTTTTGCTTTTTCAAAAGGCAGCTTCCATTTCACTGTCACTTTTAAGGAGCAATCCTTACCGTTAATACGACCAACGGAGCTGCGACCATCACGTGGCACAGGGAATTCATAAGTGCCCGACAAAATTTCAACACGAGAGGTGTAGTCATATAATTCTGCCTCAAGTATGAGGGAGAACTGGGCTGGTACAGCCAACACAGATCGCATCAGGTTTATTTTGCCAAGCTCAACAAAATCAGGAGTACTGGTCTTAGAGAGAACTACTCTGAAAGAATAGGGATGGGAGGAATAATCAAAATTTTTGTCATAATAAGCCAGTACCCTTCCAGTAACTTTTAATTTCTCAGAAGGCGATTCTAATTCTACTTCCAGATCTGCGTCTACTGCATACTTTAAGGCAACGTAACACAGCTCTAGAGAGCCGTCTCTGCCTTTTATAATACTCCTACGGCCCCAACCGCCATTGGGTTTGTCTAAGAAGTTAATAAACTCATGGCTATTGCAAACTTGAAACGCTTCATGATTATCAAAGTATTTCACTTCCCAGCTGGTTTGAAGTGGTTTTGATGTTCTATTAGTTTTGTCCTTATCATCAGAAAAATCAAACAGGTCACACATCCGCTTGAAATCCTCCTCTTCAACATCATCAACAACCTCGTCGTGATTATTCTGCACTTCTCTTTGATGATCTTCTTCAGGATATTTGTCCACGTCATCAACCTCGTCAGTGGTAACATAGAGTTTGGCAGCGATCTGAACGGTGGAGGTAGAAGAGACTGGAAGTGAACAGTAACGCATATCGTGTAGATATTGATAACCAACGCATGTGACGTCTACAGGATCATTGAATTCACGGTTGAATATATCGGAAAAAGCATTCAGCGGATCTGGTGAGAAACCATTAGCTGATGTTGCTACCCGAATAGTCCCAAAGAGCTTATGATCTTTAACAATATGGTCATAGTTAAGAAAAACGCTACACAACTCAAACCGAAGAGCTTCACCAAATAGTTCCGTCCTGTATATCATCATCAACCAGTAATATATTTTTGGGAAATCTCGAATCTCACAAGGAATCAACATATAATGCTACGCTTGTTTATGATGCTCTTACGCAATACTACAAACGTGCCACTAATATTTGACAGTGGAACTATGAAAAAGACGCTTACAATGCTTATTATAATTCAGTTACTATAATTATGAATAATATTTTTCTATTCTCGATTACTATAATTCTAATTCACTTTTTGTGGCTTATTTTGAAGCTTTATACAAGCTTATTATTATGACATAATAAAAGCCGTAAAGTTTCAAAATAACAGGCTATATAAGTCGAAGGGGTGTTTGTTTCGGCTTATAGCTTATTTGGTTTTGGGCTTATGTTTCATAAGCTCACTTTTTGTGGCTTCTTTTAAAACTTTTCGGCTTATATATGCTTATTAGGTCATAATAAACTTATATAAGTTTCAAAATAAGCCACGAAAAGTGAGGTTATGAAACATAAGCCGAAAACCAAATAAGCCATAAGCATGCTATATAAGTCAAAACAAACACCCCCGATAGCAATTAAACAACAAACAGGTCTAGGTGGGTCAAATTATAAAGAAAAAAACAAAATGTCGACCCGACCAGCTCATTACTGAAAATCTTCACTTTTTTCCATCTGGGTTTCACATTATATCATCCGGGTACTAAAACTTTTCACTTTTTATCATCTGGGTATTGAAAATTTTCACTTTTTACTATCTGGGTATTAAAAAAAATCAGTTTTTATCATCTGGGTATTAAAAATTTTAACTTTTTTTTTAATGGGTATATAAAAAATTCACTTTTTATCATCTGGGTATTAAAAAAATTCAGTTTTTATCATCTGGGTATTAAAAATTTTAACTTTTTTTTTAATGGGTATATAAAAAATTCACTTTTTATCATCTGGGTATTAAAAAATTTCACTTTTTATCATCTGGGTACTAAAAATTTTCACTTTTTTTTAATGGGTATAAAAAAAAAATTAGTTTTTATCATCTGGGTATTAAAAATTTTCAGTTTTTATCATCTGGGTATTGAAAATTTTCACTTTTTACTATCTGGGTACTAAAAATTTTCACTTTTTATCATCTGGGTACTAAAAATTTTCACTTTTTATTATCTGGGTACTAAAAATTTTCACTTTTTATCATCTGGGTACTAAAAATTTTCACTTTTTATCATCTGGGTACTAAAAATTTTCACTTTTTATCATCTGGGTACTAAAAATTTTCATTTTTTATCATCTGGGTATTAAAATAAATAAATAAATAAGAAGGATTTAGAGACTGACAGTTGGTGATCAGTGAGGTCTGAACATGGAGTGAATTTCTGTTTTTTAAAATCTTTTTCTTCTTCTTCTTCTGTTAATAGAAGCAGATGATGATGCTTCTTTTGTGGCAGCTCCAAGTTGTTGTTTTCATCCATATTCAACCTATAATTAATAATAATAATGGTTAAAATCATACAGTAATTAAATTAAAAATAAAAATGAATGAATACTTACATATCTTCATCTTCATCCATTGTCATCTTTCTTTCTTTCTTTCTGCTATAATAAAATAAAAAAAAAAAAAAAAAAAATGAATTGGTTGATTATTATTTGAATTTTAGGGCTTCTATTTTCTTTGGGGCTTGTTTGTCTTATTTTATTTTATTTTTTTTAAACCGAATTATATATTATATATATAACTCATTTGGCGAGGAAACTTATGGAACCGTGCCAAGGAAACTTATGGAACCGTGCCAGTATAATAAAAAAAACATGTTGTATTCGGGCTTCTTTTACCACCTTAGGCCCATTCGGTTGCAGATTTTAGCCCAAGATAATAACTGTTCTTTGGTTTAAGCGGAGCTTATCTTCAGGTAATATAAAGAAAAAGGGACCTTATCTTCGTAATTTTCACAGGTATCTACTTTTCCAGATCCATCTTCACCGACAAGTTGCTTGAAGTGTCGTTTCAATTCTTGATTATTAACCTATGTCGCGTTGCAATTACTTTGCGTACAAGAATCTGAGCTGACAAATCTCTTTAAAGAATCTACAAGAAACCTATTTTGAGATCCGGTCATGAACGACGGTGATGTGAGTTAGGGTGTTGGGTTTTGATTTTGTTAATGATTTTATTTGATGCAACACTTACACTCAGTTTACTTGCTGTCCTAATCTGGAAACCCACTTTCGATAACATGTAAGTAAGGTATTTTGATATACGGGTTTTTGTTATTGGTTGTTAGCACGATTTGCGGTCTGGGTTTATTAAATTTAGTTGTTTTTTTATTTTGTGATTCTCAGTTTTTTTTTTTTTTTTTTTTTTTTTTGATTGCTTATTTCTTATCTTTCTGTTGTGTTACAATCTTTTTGTTAGAAATTGTAGTTTAAAAATTGGATGTTAGGATAAATGATGATTTGCTAAAACCGATAAATGATGGCAAACCTTAATGGACAACAACAACCTGTACGTTGCTAAAAAACGATTAGTATCAGCATCCGAAATTGAAGGTGTGGGTCATGTGCCAAATTTTGTATATGTTAAATTGGAGTTTTTAGTAGTTTTATATGGATTATGAGATCATCTTTTTAGTACCTCTATGGGATTGTGGTTGCAAAGTGTTGATCTAATTAGTATGTTTTTGAAGTGCATATAGTTAGGTTTCGAGTGTTAGGATGAACGCCATCCAGTTGTGATTATTTGATGAATTTTTTTAGAGTTTAGGTCAAGTAATCAGTTCTAAAGTAGCTTCTATGGTGAACGAGTTGGTTGCAGTATAACGATTAGTGTCATCTCAAGAATTAACAGTTTAGTTGCAATAGTGTGGGTTGAAGTTAAGGGTAGATTGGTAGTTTCGTTTTGTGCATCTGAAAATTTTGATTATTTTGAAGCACTTCTGGATGCCTGCTAGGATAAATTTGGATTTATTTTACAAACTCTTTTTCGTGATAATAATTGAACCTACATAAATTAGAGTAGTTGATTGCAGTCTTTCTCTTAGTTCTGATATGCTAAACTAACAGACGTGCTATATTACTTTATTTCGTTAAGAATTCTTTTTTGTTCCAATGAAAACCAGTTGCTATATAAGATGCAACTATTATGTCATAGATTTCCTAATTATTTTATTGAATATGATTTCAGGCTCACCAGACTCTGAGGCAAATTACACCCGGTGTGCCCCTTTTCCTTTACAACTCATCCACTCACCAACTTTATGGTGTCTTTGAGGTATTTATCTCATCAATTCTTGCAACTGTTCCTTTTATTTGAAATTAGCCCCAAATATTTACTTTTAAGGTTCAAAACGACCGTATGATTAACATGAAACTTGGTTTTGATAATATAGGCTGCAAGTTTTGGTGAAACAAACATTGACCCATCTGCTTGGGAATCTTTGTCCGTTTTTGCAAACAGGAACGATATATGAAATAGTGTATTCATGACGCCGTGGGAATCTTTGTCGAGCAAAAAATAGGTGAAGGTTTAATATACTAGGGGGTAACAAAGTTATTTTGTTTCAGTTTAAAATTTTTAGGTATAAATTGTGGCTTTGCTATGGTTTTAATAAGATTTTAGGCAATTGCTGATTGCGGGTGATCGGACGGCTTATGTGATTTCATATATGGTTTTGACAGGAACGATATAGGCGATCCATAAGGAGACCATTCATACTTTCATTTCGTTGATAAAGTAATTTGTGAAAGAATCGGTGACACAAAGGTATAGTGTTTACTCGCAAGTCATCTTCACATGTCGTAGCCGCTTATATAATAGGCTTGCTATTATCCTATTAATTGCTTACCTTTTCTATCCTATTGATTTTGCAGCTATTCAGACGGCCAGGGTAGCGACTATTCTTATGCTTTCGTTAACTACATACAATTCATTGGCTATATGCAGCCTACATTAATCTCAAATATGGTACATACTTTTGCGACTTCATATTAGTGTAACGCTATGGTGTTGGTAATATTAAAAGTAAAAAATTACCCGTAATAAAGTCAATTATTTTGGCCTTCGAGACATGTAGCCTGACTCATTTTTGTTTATTATTCACAGTCATGACGTGGACTGAGATCGGTATTCGAACGCTGGGGATTTTTAATTTCAGATTTATTATTTGTCATGATGGGATATGAAAAACAACGACGGTAAGAGAAGCTAGGGCTTTTGAGGCAAGGAACATGAGGCACAATCATCAGATCTATTATTATCATGAGAGCACTCTTTCAGATTTGGATGTACCTTCCATCTTTAGGTTTATGTGGCTGAATGGGTGGGTTTGTGGTAATGGGTAGACTTGGAACATTTTGTTATCACAACGGGTTAAATTAT
Source organism: Chrysanthemum seticuspe (assembly GCA_019973895.1). NCBI lineage: Eukaryota > Viridiplantae > Streptophyta > Magnoliopsida > Asterales > Asteraceae > Chrysanthemum > Chrysanthemum seticuspe. The sequence goes on along the minus strand of BPTQ01000005.1, from coordinate 3,054,613 downwards.
ACTGTCAATAAATTTTGTTACAACGGCCTAAAAAACATAAACTTTTTGGCTAAATTAAACTGTCAATTGATTAACATTAGTTTTCGGTTATTTTCTATTGTTGATACATTTATCATTTTAATGATAAAAAATGTTGTTTTCTTTTTAGGAGCTTGAAAAGGAAAGCTAATAATGGGTGAAATCAGATCCGTGTCTTGGCGTGGCAAACCTTTTCGGTATGGTGAATTCGCAGCGAACATAGGCCGAGGAACCTTCTCATCTGATGTTGTATTTGCGCAGAGGCAAACTGAAGGTTGGTATGTTGATTTCTAATGTTCCAACCATGTTGGTTAACTTTGGTTTTCGGTTTTATTTTATTCTGTAGAAGCTTTATTAGTTTGCTGACAGAATATGTTACTGAAAGGTTCACGAGGCGCTGCCTATGATGATCTTCTTTTAATATTCATGATATGAAATAAACAATATGCATAAGTATCGATAAACATTAGGTAATGGGCTTTATGCTAATTTTGTGAAATTCATGTCGTTTTTATTTTTGTTTTCAAAATGATTAATGAATGGGTACACGTTAATCAAGATATTCAAGTTGAACTCGGAAATACGGTTACGGTTGGTTGTGGAAAAAAGTGTTGCGGATTTGGCGCACACCACGCATTTGATAAATGTCTTGAAAAAAATTGTGTTTGTGGTAAGCTTCTTAACTGTTTAGATTTGGCGTAATAGTTGATTTGTGATTTGTAATTTTCTCTTTTTTTGGCAGCAAGACAAAGAATGGACCAGTTCTTGATCAACCTTTAACAAACTATGGGTAAATTTTATTGAACTAACTATTTACATATTTAGAGTTCAAGATTGCATATATTTTATGCTTATGCTTATATTTAAGAATTAGTGGTTACAACTATTGTAGCATTGATTTCTGGCAGTTATTTCAACATGCCCATATATTTGTTTTGTGGGTTCCACAAGACACGAGCTGTACCATCGAATTTCCAATAATGAATGACATGTTTTCGAAACTCATGATTTGTTGTTTACAAATTCCAGTCCTGGTAAGTGTGGCTTGCAATCATAGTTTGTCAACTTAATATGTAATGTGTTATGCTCTCATTAACATATTATGTAATGTGTTGTGCTCTCATTAAATCTGTTACCCCGACTCCGTTGCAGGTGTGTCAGAAACACAGTAAGTGCCTCAGGCAAGGGCAGGTGTAGCATGTCCAGTGCCATCACAAACGGCTGGTCGACTGGCTGCTGTAGCAGGCGGGCCTGCCAGCCATAGTCGACCCACAGGTATTCCATCGATTAGGTTTGGAATACAATAGTTACTAATACTAAACATGTAATCTGTCCTTCATTGTATGTATATCAGAAATGGATAATATGTCGCATGTTGAGGCACTTGCGTCTCATCCAATTGGACCGCAAACTAAAATTTCACATCTAAATGTCACAAATGAGTCTGGACCACATGTTTAACGAACACGTGCTCCATATGCAATAACCTTTTTTCGAGTTATTATGTGATTTAACAGGGTCTAATTACACCTGTTACTTTATATGTGTTGCAGATGTATCAGAAACACGAGGTGTGTTCCGAGTACGACCAGTTGTGGCACATCTGGTGGACTCACAACCAGCTGTTGCAGAGGATGCTGCAACAAACACGACTGTATATGATCACCTACCTACATGTACTCCATTCATTTAAGCTACAATATGATACTTCCTGATACTAAATATGTAATGTCAACCTCTACTATGTACATGAAATATCAGGACCTAAACTGTTATCATAATGTCTTGGACAATGTAATATGTAATTGTAAGGCTATACATTAGCATGTTGTACATGCAATTTCTGTAAATGAAAACAGTCGTGACGTACTCAAATCAATTTCTTACAATATCAGTGCATGAACTGCTCCAAAAATACAGGCAACACCCCCCGACGCAATTTGCTTGCATTTTTTGGTTCATCTATTTGGTTGGTCCGTCTCTTTACACTTATTTAGGCAAGTGTGAATGAGTATGTCAGTACTATTGGGAAATTTCCATTCAAGATAAAGGAGCGAAGCTAACTCGCGGCTGATTAGGAGAAAAAGCCGCGAGAGGGGGAGGTCATTCAAAACCCGGTTGCTCCAGAACTGGAGGGCAAACAGAACCAACCAAATAGATGAAAAGCGCCCCCGTTGCGAAATAGATGAAAAGCGCCCCCGTTGCAACGCAACGGGTTTCATGCTCGTTCTCTTTATAAATGGCGCAAGGGATCGGCTGTCAAGGCGTGTAACAGTATCATTATTCACAACCTCATCCAACCCGATCTTTAATTAAAATATTATTTTCTCACTCATTCACATATACTACTTTATACATATAACAAATCTCAATTTTTTTACCATTTATTAACAACCCAACTTAAAATATTTAAAAAAAAAAAAAAAAAAAAAAAAACTAGTCAATAAAACAATGTTTTGTGAGATTGTGGGTTGGGGATCTAGATTGCCAAGTGACTAAGGTTGGAAGCAAGATTGTATACAAAAATTAAAAAAATATTATTTTTGTATGTATTTTGAGTGGGTTGGGTTGGCAACCTTGCCAATAAACATAGTCTAAGAATATAGTTTTTTTTATCAATTTTGTCCAATGGCGGCTCGACGTGTGTCTAAGAGCATGCACAATCGTAACACAATAACACCAATTACACCGTCCACGTCAGCGCCACATCAGCTTTAACATTTCACCTTAACATCCCCAAAAAACACCCACAACAATAACATCCCAATAACATCAATAACATTTCATATTTTCAATTTCAACCCATAAACTAAAACAAACACTTCATTTATTAAAACACATATCACATTTAACATTAAAACACCAAGTACATTAAACGTTAAACACGGATTACATTAAAAATTAAAGATACAACGCATACTGATGAAAATAAAACTACTAAAACTAAAAAAAACGAATCATCTGAGACCCAACCTTCAGAACTTGAAGGGGAATCAAACTCCCCATTAAAGAGCCGACGCTCCATTATGTCGAAGTAATTGTCTTGGAGGTACTAAGCTTCCCGTGCTTCTTGCTCACGGCGAGCAGCTTCTTCACGTGCCTGCTCTTCCATAATCTCCCTACCGTTTTCTTCATCTTGTTCTAGTTGCCGGAGGGAAGTCTCACTTAACCCGCTGGGGTGGTTTTGAAGATCCACTTGTGGACTGTTCACATGTGGAGTTGGAACAATTGGGAGGTATGGGATATTTTCAAAACCCACCGGGAAGACATTTTCCGGTGGTGTTGAGTAAACTTCAAACTCTGGTAGAGTTGGAAAGCTGGTTTCCGGCAAGTGATTTGGAGTTGGAAAGCTGGTTTCCGGTAGCTTTTCTGGACTTGGAAATTGCTGAGAAAAATCTTTGCGAAACATTTTTTGTGTGTGTGAGTTGTGTGTGTAACTTGTGTGTGTTGTGTGTTCTAAACAACTCTGGTAGAGTTGTATATATAGGCAGAGTTGATTTGAGTTTGAATAAATCCAGCTCATATTTGATTTTTAAATTTCAAATTTGAATTTGAATTTATCCCGCCCAGAATTGACCAGTATAATTTAAATTTGAATATGAATAGGTTGAGGGAGTGTAAGTGAAAATTTATTTGAAATGGTTTAGGTGGGTGAAATGATTTTTTTTTTTTTTTTTTTTTTTTTACATCTAACGCGCGTTAGCCCCCCAACGCCCAGGGACTAACGCCGAAATAACGCTGCATGTCCAATGGTTAACGCCAATAACGGGCGTTATTTAGCCCCTCAACGCCGTTACCCCGTTACCATTAGCAATGCTCTAATAATAGTTTTTAATGAATTTTGTCCAATGCCCTTTTTTCTAATTCTATATAACGCTGCTTTATAGAAATGGAGAAAATAAGAATTGAGGATCCGGTCTATTTTTTTGGGCTGCCGAGGTTGATGGCCTTCAGGTTGTTGGTTGCGCGTCTGTTGGGACCGTTTGCAAGTTATATACGTTCTTCACCAACTATTCAGCTTCTCATTTGTACTTTCTTCTTCCATAAGCAACCGGCACAACTGGTAGGTAGGTTTTCCAAATCTGGTCGAATTTGCACGTGTTGTGTTAGTAGCTGCCTTTTTTACAATTGTAGTGTTTTTACCTGTGCTAGGTTATGCGTTAGCCACCTGATAGGTTACGGGTTTTCCAAGTCCTAATATTCATGCTATGGTTTATGTTCTAATGGTGCTTACGGTGTTAGCATGTTATCTTTGGTGTTTATATTGTGTGTGGGTCTGCGTGTTTCTTGCATCTTAGTGTTACTTTGCCTTTATTTGGCTGTTTTTCAAACTTGCATGTAAGGTCCTTTCCTTTTGACTGTTATGAACTTGCTAACTTATTTGCCTTTGTTTGTTACTGGTAGCCAAATCGTTTTTGATCATATAGTTTGCATATTTGTTGCTTTTCATTTTGTGTTTTCGTCTGGTAACTTGCTGCATATTTTTCCTCCACGTCGCACATGCAAAGCCAAAAAAAACGTGCCTTTCGTCGTTGACCCTGAATTTATATCCGACAACTTTGTTCGCTCATCCGGTGAGTGCGATTTAGTTCCCGATTCGGTTGCTCAACATTTGGGCTGTTCGGTACCTCTTTTGACACGTTCAGTGCCCGTTGCGGTATCCGATGTCCCATCGGGGAAACGTGATCGTGTTGTGGCTCATCATTTACACATTCCGAAGGCATTTTCTTCTATTGTATGTGAGAATGTATATGGCTCCTCATCGAAAAGGAAGTTGGCTGACAGTGATGAGGATTATACTGAAAGGTCTCGAAAAAAACCACGACCACCAACACTCCTTGTTGATGAATCCAATGGTGGTAACGTTATTGGGGTACGCTTTTTTCTGCGTATTGTTGTGTATTCTTTATTGCGGGTCTTTTAAAATGCATGCTGACTTCGTTTGTAAGTGCAGGTTCATGACGTTGTAGTTGGTCCCTGTGGCTCAGGCCCACGTTGTGTGGTTACTGACTATCCTTTCCCGGCTGCTACCCAGTCTTATGGGATGGGGGACGATTCCTTGCCGGCCGCTGGTGGTGGTGGTTATGTTACACCAGGTGCATGTGTTCGTCCCAAGCGGGGGAGACCAAAACGTTGAGAGGTTCATGGTCAACAACGCTCTTCGCTTATGGATGTACCTATTATTCTGATATATGAAGATCGAAGTGAGTTGCCATCATTTCCATCTGCTACAGCTCCAAGGACTTTGTTGGAAGTACCCTATCCGCCGGCTTTGCATGAAAGTAGGTTGTGATTTCCTTTTTTTTATACCTTTTTTTTCTATTGTCAGATTCTTTTGTATCATTTTGGAGCTAACCACTCTTCTTTTTTTATACTATTGTATCCAGTCTCCTGAACCGCTCCCGTGGTTTTGGATTTTTGTTTAGGCAAAATCATTCTTCCTATGAGTAACACTGCTTCTCAGCAACAAGATGCAGCTTGGCCTTTAATGAGAATGCCTAAAATTGAACCGGTCTCAGTGTCATCACGCAGTATGTCCATCAGGAGGGGCAAGCGGCCTGTAGGAGGTTGGTTTTCTACATGGATTCTTCGATTCCTATTCTAGACAGTATGTAGGTCTATTGTCATTAGCATTTTATATATGTGTGTTGCATATGTTAACTGTTGCATTTTGTCATGACATTATTAGAAATGGCCGGTGGTGCGGAGTCTCTTGGTAAAAGACCCAGGCGAGTTCCTCCTCCAGCTGTTGTGGGCGTGGACGTTGATAGATTCAATGGGTTAAATACTTTGTCATCGGGTATTGCTGCTAATCCACATGGAGGTTTGTTATAGTTGTTTATTCAGTAAGTTTTTTAATAGGCACACGATGCGTCTTGCTGTTAGGCGTTTTATAGTTTATGGCCGGTTTGATAATGACAAATAACTGTTACTAACAGGTTCCAACCCATTCAATGGAATGTCTACACTTATGCTTCCCTCACAACTGCCCAACTTTAATGGGTTCAATGCACCGTCACCTGCCGCTCCAATGGCTACAGGTTCGGTGCCAAATTCGGCCGTGTCTTCAGAATCCTTTATCCATTCCTTGCAACAGGATGATCCATGTTGTGGTAAGTTGTATAGTGGTGTTTGTCATACCATTGTGCTCCTTATATGAAAGCTTTAATTGGCCAGCCTATGCACATGTTATTCATTTGTCTTATTGTCAGGGACGTTTGGATTGAATGATGAATCAAGCACCTCAGCCGTTCCGAGGGGGGGGGGGGGGGGGGGGGGGGGAAATGGTCGGGCTGCCTTTCAACAGCCTCCGAGGGCAAGTAGGCATAACCAGTCGTCCATATCAAGAGGTTCACATGTTTTGCTTATGTTGGTTATGTAATCTACATTGTAGGTGCATATATTTTTTACGTTAGTTAGCAAGCAGCTTACGTAAGACACTTTACAGGTCCACCGTCCGAGTACAAAGCATTTAGGCTGTGCGATTGTATTTGTCGATACTTTCATGCTCGGTTCTGGTATGAGGAGAGGTGATTGGTGCAAAACCGTCAAATTTTCTCACGCGAGCTAGCCACTTGTGAATGACCAGCCGTAAGGAACTTAAAACAGCTCACACACCAAATGCAATTTAGATCAGGAGAATACAGTGGATTCCCGGGTCGTTAAGTCCCACGGAGGATGACTGGTGTTTAACACAATCAGATGTCGAATAACCACTAAGGATAGCGACCAGTAAGGATTTTGAGATATTTATACCTAAAGAAAAGATTAATAAATTACAGGGGCTTAAATGCAAATTAAAGAAAATTAAAAAGATAATTTCTATTAAATAAATGCTATCACTATTTTTAAACTGATGTTTTTGTTTTTATGTTTTTATAAAACTGAATTAAAAACTACGTAACGTACAAATAAAAACGTGAAACTTACACAATATTAATCCTAAAAATATGAAAATGATATTTTTACAAACCTAATGATATAAGAAAATTTTAAGAAAAAGAAAATTATTTTTATAACTATTTATCTAATTATTATTAATTAAAAACTATTTTTAACTATTAAATAATAACCTAAATTACAAGAAAATAGGAAATAAACCTAGAAAAATAAAATTAAGACTTGGAAAAATCTAAAATAACAAAATAGAATTTTCAAAACTATTTTTATATTTTTCTGATTATTTTTCTATTTTTTTATGAATTTTAAACTATTAAAAACTAATTAAATTACTAAAAATTACAAAATAAACTACGAAAAATCTGGAAAATTACTTTTTTTACTTTTTATATTTATCTTAACCTAAGAAAAATGAAAAATTATTTTTTTGAACTTTTTCTGATTTAATAGTATTAAAAGCTATTTAAAATTACCTAAAAACTGTTTTAAATTAAGAAAAATAGCAAACAGTTATGGAAAATTATGAAAATTTCAGGAAAAGTCTAATTTAATATATAGAATCTAAGAAAAATAGAAAAACATGTGCTTGTTTGTGAGAAATTGAAACTGCAAACCAAGTGCTTATGAAATAAGCACTTAAATAAGCCAAAGGGTACCAAATGGGAACCAACTGAACACAGAAGCTCTAAAATGCTAAAAGAACTAAAATGCAACAAGTCTTAACTGTTTCTAACCACTGGAATGACAAATTACACAGATTTGGTGTTTTGGCTAAATGTGCTTAAAACAGTTTAAGGTACTAAGTTGCAGCCTATCAATAAGCACTTAAATAAGCTGGAAACTAGAAAGCAAGTAATGAGACCTCAACTAGACCTGGTCAAGAGTTTATGAGCCAAAGGCCAGACTAGGGTGAGCTAGATTGAGCCCTGTGCAGGCCTAGCACAAAACTGAGAAAACTCAGTCTAAGCTGAGAGTTGTGAGCAGGGCAAAAAGGACCTAAAAGAGAAGCTGTTTGCAGCTTATAAAAAATTTGTAAAATTCTATAAAAATGCTAATAAGAAAGGAGACCAGTTGAACTTTTTAAAGCAACAAGTTTCACTGAGATTGTCTTAGAAATGAGTCCAAGAAAAATCTTTCCAGTTGAGCTCAAAACTGATTTTCCAAATTTTGACTTTTGAAGCAGTTGAGAAAAGGTTGACTAATGTGAACTTTGATTCCAATTTTAAGACTGATTATGCTATATAATGATGAAATGACACTAATGCAAGTTATCTCTATGAATTTCAAGCATAAAACAAGAATCTGATAATCCAAAATCACAACAGTGGAAACAGTGAGACAGATTAAGTGATGTTTGACTTTCAGAGCTTGCAGGCACAAAGTTCTTGACTGATATGAACTCAAATGAGCTTAACAAGCATGAACCAATAGACTTTAATCACTGAACAAGTCTGAACACAGTTTAAGCACCAAATCCAAACACTACTTTAACAAATTGAGTTGAACTATAAATGAGCTAAACACTGATCAAACTTGAGCAGACAATCAAAATGAGTTTAAATGACTTAAATACAGCTAATTAAACATGTTTAAGCTGTCTATGACTACAAATACAGGTACACACAAAACTTGCAAACAGATATTGAGATGAAAATGAGATTTCACTCACATGTATCCAGCTGGTATACAGGCTACAACCAAACCCCAAGACCACTACACTAAGCTATATCCAACCCAATACCAAGTCCTGTATCAACCCATTCCATTTTAATGCCTGTTTAACCAAAATTCCTTCCCTGTTGACTTTTGTTGACCATACACCCAATATGCTTAAAACTGACTTCCAAGCTTACAATAAGCTATATTAAGCTTGAATAAGTTGGTTTTGACTTTAATATAAGCTATAAGAAGCTTTAAGATCAGATTTTAAAATTGAAAATTGAAACAGTAGACATGAAACATGAATTTTAAACTCAAACTTGAATTGATGCTTGATAACAGTTGAAGTACAATGAAATACTTGAGTTTGATATAATTAAACTTGAAATTACAATTTTAAAGCTACTTAAAACATTTTAAAGGAAATACGACATACAAAATTTAAAAACTAAAAGACTGTCTTTCTCTCTTGTTCCTCTTCCTCTTTTATGCTCTAGAATTCTTCCACGTGGCCTTCTGAGAGTATCCCACCTCTTTTTGGAGCCAATGGTTGAGTTTTGAGTGTGTTGGCTGTTTTTATCATTTTGGCGGGAAACACTGGATTTGACTGTTGCCTGTGATAGCTAGTAGGGGGGGTGGCATTTATTGTGGAGTGTTGAGTGATGATGAGGGGTGGAGGATAAGGTGAAAAGGTGATGGGAGGGGTGGAGGATAGTTGCAGGCAACTAGGAGGGAAGACAGGTGTACAGTGGGCGGGCAACTGGTTATTTGACTTGGTTTGACCAGGCAGGGTTCAAAAAGAAAGTGACAGGGGGTCCAAAAAGGTATAAAGGCAGGGGGTCCAAAAAGGTTTTGACAAGTCTAGGCTTAGGTTAATATGACAAGGACTAATATTGCAAATCTGATTTTTGAAGGACCAAACCTGTAATTATTCCAAGGTTAACACAAGGACTAAAACTGACAACCTTCAATAGTACAAGGACTAGATTTGACAATTTCAATTTTCCAGGGACCAAACTTGACATTTTTGAAAGTTGAGGGACCTTTTCTGCCCTTTGACAAAAGATTTATTCAAGGACCATTTTTGACAACTTAGAATATTTCAGGGACCTTGAATAACATTTTTCTTTATTTTGTTTTACCAGGGACTGTTTTTGACAACTTTTGAAACTTGGGGGACTAAAACTGCCAATTATGCAAACTTGATACGTTTTTCACCAGATTTTGATATTTTTGCATTTAAAACACATAAAACACTTATTTGTGATATTTTTATCATTTTGATGCATTTCTGAGTGTTTTCAGATGTTTTTGCAGTTTAATTTGTACAAAAATGATGAGTATTTACACACTCATCAATCCCCCACACTAAGATATTGCTAGTCCCTAGCAATGTTTTGAGAAAAATTAATGGATTTCATCTCTTTACCAAAAGCCATTACTTCTGGAGTAGCCAAATGTTTCAGTTCAAGTAAGAACCTTGGTACACCGATAACCAAATGATTTTGAGCAAATCACCAGCTTCCAACGGATTTGATTTGTCTTTACCAGAAGCCGTTTGCTTCTGGACTAGCCAACTCTTAGATAAAATATCTTTGGTGAGCTGATTACCAATTATGGTTTTCCAACTGGGCAACCTTCGACCACTAAACGAGTTTTAGTAAACCAATAGCCACATGGTTCCAAGAATGAACTTGACTTTGTAAACCGATGAGGTCTTCATTACCGAAAACCATTTCTCTACTTTAGGTAATTAAAAAGAGTTTTGTAACGATCCCTGATCGTTATAGAATCACACCCCCTAACTACTCACACATTTATGAGTAGTAAAAACATGTTTAATTTGACGTTTTTGTAGACTTTTGTGAGTCTTTACGTAGTTTTACTATTTTTATAGTGTTTATTCACAAAATACACAAAATTTACGTTTTTATAGTTTTAGACCACTTTTTGCAT